>CM036753.1:23410478-23647978 GCA_020796225.1 Arion vulgaris
CCACGGAAACGAATTTGCTTCCAAACTTGCCCACCGTGGGGTTTGAACCAGGTACGCTTGGGTTTGTGATCGAGCTCACTATTGCTTGAGCTACAGACGCTCACAAGTGTATATACTTTTCACAAAATGGGACTAGTTGCACACATCTTCATCATGGATTTGTTTGAGGTAGTTACTCCGGCATTCGGTTGTCCTTAATCTCTCTGCAGGGCAGAAGTCATGTGACATTATAGTGAACTCTTCAAGGAAATATGTATTTATAGATTATTCTTTTCCTCTAGGAGTGTCTTTTAGGTGGATTCTTGGTCAAGGTTATCATGATTCTTGTGCACTGATTATTAGCAAAGTATATTCCCTGACTTTAGTATTTACCAGCATGGGTTCCCTTGTTCTGTTCTTGATTTTAATGAACTTAAGAGCTGAATACTGATATTTTTCTGTTGAAGTTGTGTATTATTAGTTAACTTACTTGAATGTGCCATATTTTGCACTTGCTCAGACAGCAAAGTTGGTTCATGGCAGATTTTTTCTGTCATCTCCAAGTACTGGTTAATTTTTTGCCTCAAGATCTAAGGAAAGATAGAAACTTATTAAGAATGAAATATCTTCTTCTTCTTTGCGTTCGTTCTTTACGAATACATTTTAATCACTCTTTGTGATATGTTTGATCTTTGCCAAGAATGTGTATACGTTGCACATTGGTTTGGTAGGCCCCTAAACACAAAGACTTCTACACGTTTAGGACATGTGCATCCGATTTCAGCCAAACCTCCTTAATCGCCTCTTACGACATGCGTGGCAGGTAACAGTGGTTCTATTCTGTACACCCAAAATTTGGGCAGGGGAACCACTCGGGCGTCAAAATGAAATATTAAAACAGCAGATGATAATCAGTTCACTATGAGAAAACAAATAAAGCAGGCATATATTTTCAGTTGATAGTTGAGCATACATGTCAACAAGCAAATTTTTCAATAGTTTGTACAGCATTTTGCTGGTTTTGACCATGTACAACTGTAAATAATTTCTGTATAGATATTTTTTTATTCACAATTCATATCAACGTTTTTAGTAGTTCAAATAAGGATCCCAAATAAAAATGTGATTTTGTTTAATGATTCTTAGTTGAGACCCATGTATGGCTGTATTAAGTCTACCAAAAATGGAAATAGAATATCTAAGTATGTTTTTTATAAAAATAATTGTTCTTAAATTTAGATTTGACATTATAGTCGCCGAGTGGTTACCGGGGCCCAAATTTGGGGTGTAAAGAATAGAACCGCTGTTACCTGCCAAGCATGTCGTAAGAGGCGACTAAGGAGGTTTGGCTGAAATCGGATGCACATGTCCTAAACGTGTAGAAGTCTATGCATTTAAGGGCCTACCAAACCAATGTGCAACGTATACATGTTCTTGGCAAAGATCAAACATATCACAAAGAGTGATTAAAATTGGTCGTAAAGAACGAACGAAAAGAAGAAGAAGAAGGACATTATAGTACTAGTTTCACTCCACATTAGGGAATGTAGAAGAGGGAAAGATTCTCACTTTTCACTTTCCTGTGGGTTCCAAGAAAGGACCATTCTTGTTCTATTTTCTTTGGGTTTTCTCAAGGTATGTTCTATCCAGCATCTTTTCTTGGTTCACTGGCAACTATTTTGTTATCTCCGTTAGCTCCTCATTTGTGACTTAATCAGACCATCTCAGTCTCTCTGTTTTGTGCAGCCAACAGTTGATGAATGTTTGCAATTAATTTGCCCATATTTTAGTCATTCACGTTTCTGACCCATACAACAGAACTGCTTTAACATTGGAGTTAAATATTATAATTCTGGTTCTTGATTAGATTTCTTTAGACCTCCACAAATTTCCTAGTGCGATTAAAGTTCCTCGTGCCTTCTGTATTCTTATTCTGACATCTCTATCTGTTCCTCCTTCTTTGTCTACATTGCTGCCGAAGTATGTGTATGACTCTATCTCTTGAAGTTGGATTTCACCCAAGGAAATCGGGTTGTTGTTTGTTTAGTTAATTCTCATCATCTTTGTCTTTCCCTAAGAATGTTTAGCCTTATTTCTTGTGACCTCTGATATCTGATGGCATACCTCATACTCATTGGCCTCTTCTCACAAACAAATAAATATATTTTGTACAAATTAGGGATGAAAGATTAATATTTATAAAGGTTACAAATGGGTTAATAATTTTTTTCAACACAGAACAAAATGATACTATATAAAAAAGGAATGCTAATGACAAATGACCAAGAAAAAGACAGTTGCAATAAAATGATGCGGCATTCAAACAATGAATCCTTTTTTCCCCCAAGAAAACACTTTTTATAAGGTTTATTTAAAATAAATAATAATAAAACTGGATAAAAGAATGATGATGATATACCTTTGGAGCATCTGATCCAATATTTACATGAGGTTTGCGGGCTGATCTTAAAGCAACTCTCATAATGTGTCGTTTTGCCAGTAGAAATAAGAGAAAAAATAGCTGAGGAGTAGAATGCAAATGAAAAAGCATAAATAAATGTTTACTATCTATCAAATTTGTTCTCTATCATTTAATATAATATAACTACAAAAAGTTCACATTTTGCATTCATTGACTTGAGTGTGGTTTTTAAGGTTTGGATATTTATGGTTTTAACACCAAATTGATTACCTTCGAAACAATTAGTAGAAAGGCAGTAGAACAGCCATAATAGAAGTCTCTTGTCGAAGCCTTATGTGTTAAAAGGGACATGAAGATATAGCTCTGGCTTTTATCCTTTGTTTTGATTTCCTTCCCTTTATTTTCCTGGAATGTTTCAGTAGTCGTTGCTTCTGTGAAGTTTTGTATGGATATTCTCTAATTGCTAACATTATCAATACTCTGATAGTGCCCATCCATATTTGAGAACTGAAAAACCTACTGAAGGTAGATAAGAAAAAAAGAGATAGGAGATAAGACTATATTCCAGGACTATTAAGGGTAATATTTTTTGCATTTCTACATGCTTAGCGTTTCATTAAGTTACTGTTATTGATTAGTCAACCAACATCATAGCACTCCAGGAAACCTAAAGGTCCTTTCATCCCCTAGTGCTAGGGCAATCCAATTCCTTCTACTGTCAAACACGGATAGAACAGAACGTCCGCCAAGATGGATAGAACATCAACAGACACTCCAGCCTTTCAATGCCATAGGCAACATAAATACTAAGTGGCATTGGGTCGAACTGCAAAACCTGATTGATGTTGGATCATTAAAGAATTGATCATATGTATGCACAGTACTCAATTATAAAATTATAAAAAATGCATTGAATAATGTACAAGTGTGCTTCCAGATGCAAGTATAAATATTGTATTGTGTTCCTCTTGTACCATTATACATTACATAGGACCTGCATGCAATTTCTCTGGTACGCTCTGTCCTGGGCAGTTTATTCAATCTCTTCTATGGAATTACGTTCAATATTTCTCACCTCTTTCAGTAAAGTTTGTTTCAGGGTTTTTCTAGATAATTTCTTTCTTGAACCATTTGCTACCCACTTCAATGCCTGCTTTGTGATTCTTTGATCATTTGTTCTCAAATTATGCTCAACATAACTTCATATTCTCTTTCTTATAACAGATGCTACTAATGGTCGACCAGGCATTTTTCAGATTTCATCACCTCTCCTGAATTTGTCCAATTTTACTTCATTTTTTTTCACAGACATCTATTCTCAAATGCATTCAGCCTATTCTCTATATCTTTAGTCATTTTCCAACTCTCGTTAGCATATGTTAAGATTGAGACAACATTGAAAATGAAAATTCGTAATTCAAGTGATGTGTAAGTATAAATATGATATATTTAAATATTATACATCTTTGATTTATTTATAACATGAATTACAGAATAAAGTTTATGGTCAAAACTACTTACCAGCACTCCAGATGCAATAAATAAAACAACACTGACAAGAGAAAATTCTGGTACCATTATTTACTCTGGTGGTTATTGCTTTTCACCAGTCCTATCCAAAAAAAAAAGAACAATAAAAGTAATGAAGTACATTGAAAAACAGATCAGGAGATAGTACATTCGTGTCTAACTCCTTGCACTGTGTCTGTTTGAAAGTTCCTATTTTATCAACTAGCTTTGCTACCCAGCTTTGTCTGGGATTTACCTTTCTGTATACATAATGTTATGTTTCAGCCTGCATTAAAATTGAGGTTGAATGTATTCGGCGATTTAATTAGAGTTTGGAATTACATCTTGTACAACTAGAACTGGATCCTTGAGGGGCAGAGAGAGAGCGAGAGAGAGAGAGAGAGAGAGAGAGAGAGAGAGAGAGAGAGAGAGTAGTGTGTGTAACTAGCAAATCATAGGAATGATCAGTAATGAAGACTCTTCGATATCTGTTGGGAGGGACTTAGCACTTATGGCTCTGCCCGGAGTGCTGTGACGTAGGTTCAGTAACCAATACTATGAGAAACTTTGACAAAAACTGGTAGTACTCGAACTCAATCAGTTACTCAAGACCGGGATGGTCAAGGTGATTAGGGATAAAATTGTGGCCTGAGTTCTACTGCCTACTACACTACTTCTGTGAGTTACCATGACTTAACTATTATCTTAATTAATAGTATTAGGCCTAAGTCTAGATTATATATAAATAATCATATTATATATCATAACCATAAATTGTTATTTTATTTATAATTTATATGCTTGTTTAGTGATTTAACTTGATAAATCTAGTACTCTACTTCTACTGACTAATAGTAACACTTTAAATAGTTAAATACTAATAGTAAAAAATTAGGACTCAAAATGAATATTGAAAAAAACAAAAGTAATGAGGAATAACCAAAAATCCGAAAATTCAATTATGTTACAAAATGAAACCATAGAGGAAATTAAGGATTTTGTAGACCTGAGAAAGTAAAGTATCACAGTGGGTAATTTGGAAAAGAATATCATTGGAAAAATCAAGCCAGCAAGTCAAACTTTCGCCATACTCAACAAAATCTAGAACGCCCAAGGGTTGAATCTTAATTCTTTCCACGCACAGTTATTTCCTCAATTTTTAAGCAGTTAATTCAAGGGAAGTAAAAAAAAAACAAATTTAAAAAAAAATAAAACGATCCCAACTACTCATCAATAAATAAACATATATATATATTATTATATACTAAATTGAAGAAAACTGGACAACCCAATAGAATAACAATGTTGAAAAGTAGTATAAGTAAAACAGTAGAAATAAAACAAGAAAGACTTCTTATAAGGAAAGCAACTCTATGGCGCAGTGTGCGGCTTATAGCGTGAAAACTTCCGCCGTGGCATAGTGTGCGGTTTAAAGTGTGAAAATAGTTAAAACAAAACTTTAAATATATGTGTCCTGGGAATGTTACTATGCAGTAGTGAGTACTGGAAAATGACCCAAAATGTCATTATCATACACAAGCTGGAGACATTTCAAAATAAATGTTTAAGAAAAATCCTGTGAATATTTTGTTCAAATACAATAGCAAATAAAGAGCTTTAAAAACAAACAAACTGCATCACTGGAGACCATCATTAAAAAGTGAAGATAGAGGTGGATTGGTCATGTATGTCAGATTCCAGTAGGAACATTGGCTAGAACTACTGTAGAACAGCTCTTTGATGTACAGAGGATGGGTAAATAAAACCTGGACGTCCAAGTCAAAGGAAACATGGAGAAGACTGTTACTGTGGAAAGAGTTGATAGATTATGGTGTGACATGGGAAACAATTGGTAGAAAGACAGCAGCGAAGGAAATTTCTTGTGGAAGCCCTATGATGTGTCAAATGAGACATGAAGAAGAGGATAGATATAATATCTTCTTCTTTGCATTCTTTCTTTACGACCAATTTTAATCACTCTTTGTGATATGTTTGATCTTTGCCAAGAACGTGTATACGTTGCAGATTAGTTTGGTAGGCACCTAAATGCATAGACTTCTACACGTTTAGGACACATGCATCCGATTTCAGCCAAACCTCCTAGTCGCCTCTTACGACATGCATGGCAGGTAACAGTGGTTCTATTCTTTACACCCCAAATTTGGGCCCGGTAACCACTCGGGCGAGATATAATATAGAATGGTAAATAATTATTGGTTACTAAACTGACATCATTGCACTCTGGGCAGACCCGTAGGACTGGAGCTCAGACTCAGTCTCCCCCAACAAATATCAAAGAGCGCATACTGATGGATCCCTTGGCTCGCAGATTAAATACACTTCTCACTCTGCCCCTCAGGCATCCAGTTCTATTTGTACAACAGGTAACTCCAAACTGCTTAAACTAAATCATTGGATCAATTTAACATCTATTGTCAATTGTAGTGTTCTCATCCAACAGGCAATCGCGAAGAGACCGAAGAACATTCCTCATTCCCCTATCCATCTTCAACTCCTCAACAATCGATGCAAGCCTGGCCGATCTCTCATTAACACAAACACCCGCATGCCAAGGACAGTAGATCCAAGTACGTCTCTGGAGGTTAGAAACTTCTATTAACTAACTCAACAACTGGAGGTAAAGTATTAACTTGTTACTACTCAGTACTAATCACTCATAGTTATAAATATAGTAGGCCTACTATAAGTAACTATTACTACTACTGGGCTCTAGTCTATTCAGTAGACTAGACTACTCATCCTCATTTATACATACTCATGATACTGAGCTGTACACTGCCTAACAACAATAACATCGCTAAGTAATTTGTACCAGTACCGTATCATGCCGTATGTACATACTATTAGTACTATTACTTTTATTATTATTTATATTAGTTACACTACACAGTGAGTAACAACAGCGACAGTTACAGCGAGTTAGTAGTATAGTTACTTACTCTAGTGCTCTAGTAGTTACTTAATACTTACCTACTTACTCACCACTGTCTAAACTAAAACTAATAATACAACATACATGATTATACTAGTCCTAAGTCTAGACTGAAACTCTAGTGACACTGACAGTCTAGTCCGAGTCGACGCCCACGGTCTGTCAAGTTCGGTTAGTTCGACGACGACTGAATCAAACATTGAATTTAATAGCTTTAGACTACTTTAGTAACTCACCATCTGTTTAATATAAAGCAATTATATACATATATATGCATGTTAAATTAAGTTAATGTTTCTGCTCTCATCATATCACTATTATTCCATTCATTCAATAATATTGGAGTTTATTTAAGACCGCAGAAAATGTATTTCGTGCCATTTTTTCAGATTTTTATTTTATACACAACTCATTAAATGGTAAATTTATAGTGAACGATATTAATTGACAAAGTTTGCTTCAGATAAACAGGATTCTCGTAGTTAAATGTGTTTTAAAATCAATAAGATAAACAATATTTAAAAGGACAATATCAATAATTCTGGGACAAAATATTTTATAATATAAACAAAATGTTTGCAGTTTACATATCGAGCAGAGTGGCGCAGTGGAAGCGTGCTGGGCCCATAACCCAGAGGTCCGTGGATCGAAACCACGCTCTGCTAATATTTTTTTTTAAACCAGATTTCATTTTTTGTAGTATCAGGCCAAATGTTACGAAAAGTACTTGTTTGATAATTACATTTTATACTTCTATATTCTTGGTTTGCCAACTATGGCCTTTAGATAGGTATAATATATAACGTTTATTGCGGTTCCCGCTGGAGCCATATCGTCGCATATAAATTTCTGGCGCCCAAATACGCATTTAACGCAAATCATAATTTTATGAGGGAAAAAAGTATTACTGAATAACTGAAAGTTTCATTCTTTTGTCACAGCACTGTCTTCCCACTTTTGCAATCTGGTTTTCTTTTGAACCATTCTACTGCCCCTAACCACATCCTTACTTTGCTTTATTTCTGAAGCACCCGTTGTCTTCATCTCTAAACTCATCATTTCAAACATATAACTATCTGAGCTGATTCTTTGAGATACCTGCCATAACGGAATTTTAACTTCTAGTAGTATCGCTTACAGTACAGTTTCATTTCAGAGTAGGAACACTGCTTTTATCAAAACACGTAATTACAAAGTACTGTAGTTTTACAAATTACAAAACAATGACAAAATAAGCAACGTTTAATCAAGGCCTTTATCAAGCAAAGTAAGCTTGATAAAGGCCTTGTTGGTCGAAACGTTGCTGTATTTTGTCATTGTTTTGTAATTTGTAAAACTACAGTACTTTGTAATTACGTGTTTTGCCAATCAAATAGTTTTACTGCAGTTCCATATATATATACTGCTTTTTATCAGCAATCTTAATTATTCTTATAAACTGTTCTCATCATCAGGTGCCGGCTGGTGTAGGTGATCATTGATCTCCACAAATCTCTGTCTTTGATGTTTACTATCATCTCAGATGTTGACGCTCTACCATGCCATGAAGTCAGGATATCCAAAATTGTATCTCTCTGTCTACCTCATAGTTCATAGTTGTTCGTATGTACGGTTCCAACTTCACTGCAACGGGTCACCCCATAATTGCTCCGTTCCTGTGCCAACGAAAATCTATCTCTGTCTCGTCTACCCTCGATTTTACCGGTTATCACAATGTGTTCTAAACCTCCCTCCTCATCACATGTCCGAAAAATGATGACTGTCTCTTTCCTATATTGATGATAAACTTTCTCTGTGTCTTGACCGCATTCAATACATTAGTCATTTTAGCAGTCCATGGATTCTCACCATTCTTCTGTAAAACCACATCTCTGTGGCCTTCAGAGATTTTTTGATCTGTGTCTTTATTGTCCATGACTTGCATCACTTGCTGTTAACGTATCGAAGCAGAGTGGCGCAGTGGAAGCGTGATGGGCCCATAACCCAGAGGTCCGTGGATCGAAACCACGCTCTGCTAATTTTTTTTTAAACTAGGGATCATGTTCTGATGATTGAGAGTCGTATAATCAATGATTATAGTAAACGGAATCTCAGAAAGCAATTAAAGCACAGTAGTAACGGCCTCAATCTCCATCATCATACTAGAAGTAATTGTCATCTATGCTCCATTCCGTTCTTTAACGATCCTACCGTGCGCAATAGCTAGGAAATCCCAACCTGACTTATCACCACGATACACATGCCCATTAGTATATACAACATTCAGAGATTAGTTTAGTCGTCGATCATCATCACAAATGATCTACTTATTCTATAATCCTGCTTTTACTTACTGTGTTTCCTCAAAAATTTCCTAGTGATTTCTTCCTAAAAACCTATCATTTAGGTTTCTTCAGTGAACAATTCTATTTTTGAAAATTAAAAATTATGTATATGTTACATAGAGAGTATAAGAATTTTAGACAGATTTAAGTGGGGCACGGCACACAAAAGGTTGGGAGACACTGGTATAGATGAAGAGTGATAAACGACAAATGATTAAATTCACCAAGCATCTAAGCATAGATTAATTGGTTATTGATCACTAAACTGACACTAGGACTCCGGGCAGACCCATAAGTTTTCATTTCTACCCAGTAAATGTGGAGTTTATGCATATTGATGGTTACTGTATCTCACTCTTTATGTTCTGCTCCACGTATATCCAGTTGTCAGGCAAATCGCTGGATATATTCAAAATCAATTTTGGTGTCTTCATCCAAAATGTCGTCGTCGAGAAACTGAAAGACCTTGCATCTTCAACTATCCTATGATTGGTGCTGTCGATAAAAGTATGTGTTTTTTTAAAAACAACCCTGTCGTTACTGTATGTAATACCACTTTTTAGAGCATTGTTGGACAGGGAAGGAGGATTTTTCTTTATGCTTCCGACAGAAAAAAAACACTAATTGGCCTTACCGTGGATTGAACCCGTGTCTCCCGCATGGGATCCGTGCTCTAACCTGTTCGACCAGACGCTCCAGAAGTATGTTTTCTCTCTCATTACACTGAACACTCGCATGTCCAGAACAGTAGATCCGTATAAGATTCTGAAGGTTGAAAATCTTTATAGACAACTTCCCTGATACCGCATCCTGCCGTTTTGGATCTTCTGGACCATTGATTGAGGGTCGAATACAACAGTGATCAAAGTAAACGGAGCATCAGAAAGCAATTTAAGCACAGTAGTAACGGCCTCAATCTCCATTCTATTACTTGAAGTAATTGGAATGTATGCTCCATTCCGTTCTGCAACGATCCTAACGTGCCAATGCTAGTAAATCCAAGCCTAACTTATCACACGATACATATGTCCATTAGTATATACAACATTCCAGTGGCGGCTCGTCATTAAGGGCCAGTGAGGCCAGGCCCCACCAAAAATAATGTATAACGTGTATTTATTAATTAATGGATTAAAATATAATCTAACCCAAAACCATGATTTTCCCGAAAATATGTGTCTGGCCCCACCAACAAAAACGATCACGAGCCGCCACTGCAACATTCAGATATTAGTTTGGCCGTCGGACATCATCACTGCACATCGAACTAATTGGTTCATCAGTGCACCGATCTCCTCTTCAGTATGTCTCTCAGTCTGTGGCACTAACATCAGATTTATGTTGGTTTACTAAATTTCTTTGGCTTCCAGTATAGGCCTGTTGCTCTTGTCGAGCTATACCCCACTCAAACTGTTATTCTTGCAGGCTGGTTAGGGTTGTAGATCCACCATCATTACTTGAATCATTTACACGTACTCAAGAAATTCAGAATATCAGCATAGGGCCATTGCTTGCCCGCTTTTTACAGTAGCCATACCTGCAAGACTATCGGCGCGTTCATTTCCTCTTACACCTGCATGCCCTAGCTTGGAATATCCAGAGATTGAACGAACTACAAAGCATAAATGAAAGATATATATTACAATTAATGAAATGGAAGGGGAGGAAGAAAAAGTAGTAGTAGTATACGACATAGTGCACACAGAAACAGTAAACGTAGATTGGATATCAAAATAAATCTGAATAAATAGATAAAGCATTAGTTATTGAAGCAATGTGGAAAGGAATATACAAAAACAGTGCACAAACAAACACACTCGTCAGCAAGAAAAAGAACACACTGGACACGTGAAATTCCATGAAGGAGGGATTTTAATGAGGGAGGAAAATATGATATATCAACGGACATAATACATCAAAGAACTAAGCAGATACCAGTGGAGAAAGAACTAAGGAAGAGACGCTGGCGATGTGCAGGACATGCATTGAGAAGACCTACCGTAAGCATTGCAAGACAGGCACTGTTTTGGAACCCGCAGGGAAAAAGGAGTAAGGGACGGCCTAAACAGATCTGGAGAAGAGAGCTGGAGGCTGATATTAAAAAGAATTGGAAAGGATGGCAAGAAAGAACTAGATGCTTGTTGAAGACCTGTGCTCCATTGGGAGTTGAAAGGTGAAGAAGAATACATCATTATGATGGTATATTGTTATACTTTATGACTCTGAATATGACATACCTAAAGTCGGGTTTCAAGACAAGTGTGAATCAATACTTCCTGTGAAAGATGCAAAAACTATACTACAAATGAACTAGAGAGAAAAGCACCAGTCAGATCGCCCAGACAGCATAAGAGAAATCTACGTATGGAGACATTTTGAAATATAAATATATCTTTCTCTTGTAACTTTTGAACACAGGTTGGGGCATAGGCACTCAAGCAACTCATCCTATCTTTAATTATCTCTTTCCAGCACTTCTGTATATAGTTATTCTGTCTTCAAACCTCTTCTCCATGTATTTCTAGACCTTCCTCGCTTTAGATTTCCCTACAGGTTCCAGGAAAAGGTCCTTCTTGTTATATACCTCTCGGGTTTTCTTAAGGTGTGTCAAAATAATACAGTAGCATAGATGCATCCTCGTTCTAAACAATGGCATCTAATTGATTATATTATAAATAGAAAATGCGAGGGATGTCAGTTACTAGAGTGTTGGACCGGTCATAGATTGATCCTGTCAAAATTCAACCACCTCATCAAGCCTACAAAACAGCAGGGTTGCAAACCAACAACAAAGTTAACAATCTTCAAAGTGAAAATCTCAGCTGTCACCGAATGTTTAGCAAGAGAACTGGATGATAAGCTGACGAACTTCAGTTTGGTAAAACCAAAGTGGACGAAGACTGGACTACCCTCAGAGATACTGTGCATCATCTATCCACCTCTGAGCTTATAGCACAAACTGTGTGCAAGAGCATAGATTAGAATTATATAAATATTTAGTCATTGATTGAAAACAAAGAATGAAAGCAGCTGATCATGACAACAAAATATTTATTTCAATTATACATAAACAATTATTCATGTACTGATTAATTAAATGCCATCTCCACATCGAAAATCGACTGCAATGAATCTCCAAAACTTTCTGCCCCTTGCCATGGTAGTGTATCCTATCAAATATGTTTGAGTCCATCTCTTAATGTTTCTCTCCTAATTATAACGCTCTCTCTAGTCTGTGACGTCCTTGGCGCTTAGTGCAGCAACAAATGCGTTACATTCTTCTCTGTTCTTGGCCGTCAATTGTATGGTTTTTCAGTTGTGATTCATTTCTTTCAGTTCTTGCTCTACTGTTCTCCTCCAGGTGGTTTTCGTTTAAGCTCTGGTGTCCATCTCATTGTAGTTTTCATGACAGAGTTAAACTCCATGCGCAAAACAAGTCCGATCCGTCTTAAACGACTTTAAAGGATGTTAATGTCCACATTCTCTTACGGACACTATGTAAGGAGTTTTTGGTTCGATATATTTCTTTGCCAGAATACATGTAAGTTCTTTCACAGACAAGTTGTATGGAGTGTGGAACACATCTTGTTCTGCCATTCTCCAGCATTATCACCCATATAGTAAAGTTGAAAGTACACAGCTGCTGTATTATACAGTGTATATATTAATCTTGGTTCTGATCCTGTGTTGGGTTGATTTCCAGACCAACTGAAGTCAGGACTGTACATCGTTCCTTACTCACCGTCTGCTTTATAACGCCGGTTTCCTCTTTCCATTTGCCCTCAACTTTTCTCATCAATATAATTTTCAGTAGAGTGTCATGTTTATGTGTCCAAAACACTTGATTTGTTCTTTTCTCATCTACCTCAACAATTCCTTCTTCATTCCCAACTTTCTTTTCAGGACTTGTTCATATGTTTCTGTGTGTAAAATATGGTTAAATCTTCTATAAATTCACATCTCAAATGCTAACATTTTCTTCTTCTTCTTCTGCATTCACCTGCTATGAAATCAGGCGTAGCCATGACGCCTGGTGTGGTACTTCTATTTTGTGTTAAAGCCTACTTGCGCTTTATTGGTTTCCTCGCCATAAGGTGGGCCTTCTCTATTCAAAAGTACTAACATTTTGTGTTACAGTTACTTGTTCAGTGTCCATGTTCTGCTCCATAAATAAATGATGAATAAATAAATGCTGGTAACTCTCAATATTATCTTATTATTGACTTGTTTGGATGTTAATATTTGTCTCACATTGTTGAATGTAGAGTTTCTAAGCAATCACAGATAGCACTACTCAACAGCTACAAACACATGCAATTTGTTAAGCTTGTCACTGGCTGTGAAATAGCAACAAACTCAGTAGTTTCAATTCAAAAACAACAATCACTTACTCTCATTCCGTACAATAACATAAACAATATATATACAACCTTCTGCAAGACTAGATATCAATATTGTATTTTCTAAAACAGACAAATTATTTAAAAATACATTTATTGTTTGGTTAAAGTAACTTATTTGTCTTGCCCAGCAAAATGTTGTGAAAGTAATAAATAATCTGTTTACATAATTCTAGAACTAGCTTACCTGAAACAAAGTATAACAGAACAAAGTAAGGTAGTTTTACAAATTACTTCAGCCTGAATTCTCCACTAGGACTTATTTTTCATATTTGTTGGCCTACATTCTCTAATATAACGAAAATGACTTGTTCTTAGATTGAAAGGACATACCTTGTCTTAAAGAGGCTCTAATCCCTGGATAATAAACAATTTTACAAAGTAAAACAACAGACAAAATCAATGTTTTGACTAAAAAGTCATAAACAAAGGATAAATAAAATTTCCACTAGCCTTTTCAGACCTTATGGTATGAAGTCACTTCACATTTCTAGACTATTGTGCAGGAGGTGCAATTCCTTCCTCATGTGCGGAACGTCTGGATAGAACCCACCACTCTTTTGCTCAGTCAATAGGCAAACACTTATGCATTATGCTAATTCGTTCCACCAAGCAAAGGATACAAGATACAAATAATGCAAAATATATTATGATAGCAGAGTCAATTTAGGCTGTTGCATTTGGTAAAAACTTGTACTTTGCTTCATGTTCTCATATTTAGCTCTTGTTTTATAGTTTTACTGCAGTAAGCCCAATAATTCAACAATAAGGTAGTGGGTGGCACTTCAGTTGTGAAAACTTGTTGAAGGATTCTGTTTAATGTTTGTAAACAAACTCAGATTTCATAACACAGACAACTGATGTATTTTATCAATACTTCATGTACATAATTTGTACAACAAAACAAATATAGCTGAAAATAAAGCACACACAAAAAAAGAAATAATTTCCAGAGATTAAAAATGTATTTCCTTGCATTCAGCAAAACATGGAAGTTCAATTGTGATTGTTAATGGACACAAGAGACAGATCATTTGACATCAACAATTTATTCCTAAATTGTCTTGTTGGTCGAAACGTTGCTGTATTTTGTCATTGTTTTGTAATTTGAAAAACTACAGTACTTTGTAATTACGTGTTTTGCCAATCAAATAGTTTTACTGCAGTTCCATATATATATACTGAATATTTAGACATTTCTCTGCAACCTTCGTTGTGAGTATTAGGTAAGTTTTATAAAGGCCTTGTTGGTTGAAACGTTGCTGTATTTTGTCATTGTTTTTGTAATTTGTAAAACTACAGTACTTTGTAATTACGTGTTTTGCCAATCAAATAGTTTTACTGCAGTTCCATATATATATAACTGAATATTTAGACATTTCTCTGCAACCTTGTTGTACGTATTAGGTAAGTTTATAAAGGCCTTGTTGTTGAAACGTTGCTGTATTTTGTCACGTTTTTGTAATTTGTAAAACTACAGTACTTTGTAATTACGTGTTTTGCCAATCAAATAGTTTTACTGCAGCTCCATATATATATACTGAATATTTTGGCAATTTATTCCTACAGATTTATATACAACTATTACACAAAATATATGCTCCCACTCTTATTTTGTCCAGACACAGAACAAAGTATTACTGCAATGCCAAAAATGTAAAGGAGGTTATCTAAACTATTATTCTATGGAGAATAATAACACTACTTAAAAAAGGGATGCAGAAAATGACACGGCTTGACGGAAGGTAATCCTACAGAAACCTCTGGCAGAGCAAGTTTTCCATTAGATGTGGCTGATGATGAACAAAAAAATGCAATGAAACTTTCTGATCCCCATCATGACTTGATGGGAGCACAGTCTGATATTACCTAAAAACATAGGTTACTCATCAAACTGTTGATGTCTTGAGGACAGAGCAGATTTAGGAAGTAATAAGAAAATGATTAGGAAGACTCAATAACTCCTTACCAAAGACAAAACATGTCATATTTAACAGGCATGGATACCCAGAAATGAAAATGGAACAATATATGCCTGAATATTATTCTTGCAAACGTGTCACAGTAAGTATGTGAGCAAAATCATTTCTTTATTCTCATGTCTTTTACACTCTGGAAGTTAGTAATATTCTTACTTTTTGCTGAGCTGCTAATTGTTCTATGCAGTTACCAGAACATCTTCAGTGACTTCTTAATTGACCTTCTCCTCCTCACATAGAAATTCTTCCACTTAACAGAATTCTTCAGTAATTGTTTTAAACTGGTCTACCTTTCCATTCCTGTTTAAACAGCAAGATATCAGGTGGCGCATTTCCTGTTTTTTTCTGACAATATGTAACAGATTGTTGTTTACTTACTCAGGTTCTCTGGTAAAGACATCTTTACCTAGGGGTAATTCCAAACCTTTTCTTTTACCTTTGCGAGTCTGCCATTTAGCTTTCCTAATTTACTCGTTTTAGAAATCTCTTCCTGACTTGACGCTGTGAGGCAAACAGGATTCGAAAAAAGAATTTTACTCATAATGGTCTTGACTCGAATACCAATAATAATAATAATAATTCCTCTCGTATACGTTACATAGGGCCTGCAAGTAATTTCTCCATACCACTCTATCCTGGGCAACTCGCTCAATCTCGTCCATGGAACTGAGACCGATATTTCCTGCCTCTCAGCAAAGTTCATTTCAGGGTCTCCTTAGGTCAACCTCTCTTTCTTGAACCCTTTGCATCCCATTTCAATGCCTGCTTTGATATTCGTTGATCATTTCTCCTCAAGGTGTGTCCAACATATCTCCATCTTCTCTTTCTTATAACAGTTGTCACTAGTGGTTGACCAGACATGTCTCTGATTTCATCACTTCTGAATTCGTTCCATTTTATATTCATTATTTTTCGCAGACATCTATTTTCATATACCACATATATTTTACTCAAAATACTTTCTGGCAATATTGGTAGCCTAGTCACCCGAGTGGTTACCGGGGCCCAAATTTGGGGTGTAAAGAATAGAACCACTGTTACCTGCCACGTATGTCGTAAGAGGCAACTAAGGAGATTTGGCTGAAATTGGATGCACATGTCCTAAACGTTTAGAAATATATGCGTTTAGGGGCCTACCAAACCAATGTGCAACGTATACACGTTCTTGACAAAGATCAAACATATCACAAAGAGTGATTAAAATTGGTCGTAAAGAACGAACACGAAGAAGAAGAAGAGGTAGCCTAGTGCTGACTGCAGTAGAGCTAACTGCTACAATTATTAGTCATTAACTTGGAAATCTTAAAGGCAAACAAAGATGATACAATTATGAAGTATATATTTACAATGTGTAAAATAATATATATACACTATAATAAAGAATATTATGGCCTGAAAAAGTCCTATCTGAAAATGTTTAACAATTAAAAATAACAAATATTGTTGCTGAGAACCCTTAAGAAAGTGTAAGTTGTTACTATTTTTTCATATGTAGTGCTGGGAAGGTGTACCCTAAGATATTTTCATACTCGAGAGATGTCAGAGCTCTTGGCAGAGTGTCTTGTGTTGTGAAAGTTCCTACTCAGATGTAGTTACTGCAGCTTCCTGGGAACTGAGCAATTCATTTAGAAGTATACGAAAAGGGGAGGCTGGTTCGATGCACAGGCAATGGACTGAATCACTTTATGAGAGAGCAGACAGCTCTGCCATTATATCAGGGAGTCAGTCAATGGCTAGAGCTGACATTCTGTATGCCCTCACAGAGTGTGGTTGCAAAAAAAGTTTTCATCAAAACCAATCAATGTCTGCTGCTAGACTGCAAGTCCTTGGATTGAAGAATGGAGTGGCCAGAAAAGAACAGCTCAATAGTCTCATCAATCAACATCGAACTGGTTCGTTTAGTCACTGGACACTTTTGGAGATATTGTGAAGGAGATCGAAGCAGCTATGGACATATCCGGAGTGCAGTGAAGATAGTCCAAACTGAAACATTAGTTCTGGGATAGCGTTCTGGATTAGGGGATCACAACTAGAATCAATTTTAACAGACGTTGCTTGTAGCAACGGACAAATTAATTTATTGCAGGTCTAAATCTTGGCAGACATAGTGTTAAGATTACCACTCAGTCCCTGGGTTCTGTGCTGCTTTCTCTGGGAATGTGCTCCAACAAGTGGAATACCACCACAGCTGTTGGGACATATATGTGATTTGCATCTGGTTAGCAGTGGCTCTGGTCAACTTCTGTAGATCTAAGATTAAAGACAGTTATTTAATAGCATCAAAGAAGCAGTAAGAGCTGATTTCTCTTGAATGTTATGGGATCACCACCCCTGACGTTTGGGACAAATATAACTTTTAATATTGGTTTAAACTCTTTTCTCATGTTGTGGTATTGATACAGCAGCCACTATTGGGACATAAAAACATTAGCAATCAGACAGAGTCAATCTGGTACCTGTTAGGGGCAAGTTACATTTATGCTTTCTCAGTTTGTCTCAAGGAACATGTTCGTCTAGTGAACTGTTCTAATACAAGGAAAGCACACCTATTTATGCCTGCAGCTACACCATTCTTCAGTGGTAGCTTTTTCAATCCCTACTAACTTTCACAGAATTTCCTCTATTAGTTTGATTAGACTGCTCAAAATCTAAGTCCACTTCACACATCCTTTCTCCGGGTACATCTGTCTTTGGTGACAGTGTACATGTTTTTTATATCAAGAGCCTTCAAATTTTGCTTACAGACATCCTGATATTGCATTTGGGGTCGTCGTCTTCCAATCAGTCTCATTCCAGAGATCAGATAAACTAGTGATACAGTAAACTAGCAGATTATTAATAGTCTGAATGGGAAAAGTATTTAGTTATATTCAGTTTGTAGTGACAAGATGGAATACTTATGTCTTTCAGTATCAGCCACATAATTAGATCTAGCAATAAAAGGAGTTGAAATGTAAGGATCTTGATAGTGGATAAGTCAATCAAATAAATGATAAGTTCAATACTAATCCTGCTGTTTTAAAACAAAATAGCTGTCTTTGTTGATGAGTATTTCTACAAATTTTATGAAATTGATACATTTGATCAAACCCTGATTACTTTAAAGTGCCTTGGATCTATTGTTTAATAGAGATCTTGTTTATTCAAAATGTAGTCAATTATTTAACTATGTAAAACTGTCTGTCTCACTGTTATAATATTTCAGTGCTTAGTGTACAGTTTTATTGCAGTCTTACCCATTACATATTATTACTTTCATACAAAACTTACATGGTTATAATATTGGTATTGTAGTTATTTTAAACAATCAAACATAACTTTAAATCAATAAAACAGCAGTGGCAACTCATTACATTACCTTACCTTAGAATCAATGAATAGATTCTGATAACTGTTTGAAAAAACACTTCCCTAAACGCTTTTATTTAAAGTGTTCCCATTAGAATACAACAACATTTACAATAAAATTGTTTTTAAAAGTGTACATCATAGACAGATCTGTGGAAATTATCTTGAAAATGAAAGTAAATAGCACTTGTGGTCTTTTCATTCTGAGTTGGTGTTCATGGCTTATTGTGTTAATTAATACAGTAAGTTTTAAATCATTATGGGCGACTTCTGTGTTTGGCAACAATTTTAAGAAATTGATTTAAGCTATTACCAATTACATTTTTTACAAAGACCACTCTTTGAAGAACCATCCAACAAGAAAGTAAACTATTGGGATGTAAAACCATACAAGATCTCCAACTGCTAGCAACGAACCGCATCACACGGAGATCTAAAACCTCTACCCTATGTGCCGCCTTTGGCACGAAAGGAACAAACTAACTAACTAATTACATTTTTATGTTTTAATTACAAAGATTACTAAGTTCAAGGGTGCTCTAACATTAGGTTGTAAATAAAATAAAATGTCAACATTTTGTAAGAGAACCATTAGCAGGCAGAATGTTAGAGACATAGAGTAACCAAAGGGATCTAGGCATACGTACTGTAATGACAAAAAACATATACAATATATTTCTTTAATGATCTTCAGCAATTTATATAGTACATACAATGAAATTACAAATTCTACAAAATACCTAGTTTGAGTCAGATATACAAACATGCACAACAATACTTTATTACTTCAATTCTAAGAGGCACTGAAATAAAAAAATAAACTAAAATCGGGTTGCATCTTTGAACTGATGGTCTTAGAAACACATTTCTGACAACTTTTCTTCAGTATCACATATTTTGTTATTATGTGAAATCCCAGATCCAAGTTACTGTATTTAGTTAATTTTGATCACTTATTGCACAATAAAATACTAAAAGTATTGCACAATGAAACCTCATTGAAGTGAAAAGTTACTGTGCATGCTGCAGGAAAACATGGAAATAAAGCTACTGCTGGTCAACATTTTGACAATAGTGAAGTAAGTTTTTATCACTGGAGAACTGCAGCTACATGATGCTTCAGCCAGTCAACAAACTAGTTAAGAATTACTTGGGAAAGTAATGTAAATTGCGGCTGTTGACTGACAATCTTCTGCTGATACCTTCTGGAAAAAATTAAGAAAGCACCGGTATCAAAATGGTATCAACAGCTTTGAAGCCAATCACAGAAAGAATAGTGCAGCACTGATTAAAAACTGTTTGCATCACTAATACAATCAGTAGTTCAGAAGACAAGATATCATTAGATAATGATAATATATGCTGGTTTAGAAAAAACAAGACTCTGAATGTGATATAGACTAGACTCTGAATGTGACATAGACTGATATTGATGACTCAGAAGGAAGTAATCAATAACAACATCATCCAGCAGCTTGCCCTGTGCAGAACATTTGCATCCTAAAAGTTGTTTGCATTTCTTGACATCATTTGCCAGATGTCCTGCCTCTATTGCAGTCTTGTTCAGATCATCTATCACATTCTTTATCCATCTCTGTCTTTGAGGTTTCCTCTTCTCCACTTTCCTGGAAAGGCTAGTTTTATAACTGTCTTATTCAAACCGTCATGGTGCTTTATGTATTCAAATACTTCACTTTTGTCATTCTGGTTATCCTCATCAACCATTTTTCCTAAATGTTAAGTTCTTGCTGTATTGTATTTTTGTATGTAAACAACACTAAGGAAGTATGAGTTTTCATTTATGTCCTATGTAGTGCTTGGGGGATGGTTCTTCTAGAGCCTTCTTTGTTCTTTCATATCCTAAGAGACTTCAAAACCAGGTGTGGTATGCAATGCCACGAGCTGTAAAAGCTCTCAGTCTGGGGTATATGAATAGTTACTGCAGACACACATCTGTTACCTCTGGGAAGGTGTTCCAAATGGTGGATCATCACAACAGACATTCAGGACAAACATTGCTTGCATTAAAAGTAGATCTACTTTTTTTTGCAGAACTTAATCTGGAAGTAATCTTTATAAGATTGCTGAAGCAGTCTAAGAGAACAGAGCTGTTCTTCTATGGGAATGTTGAGACATATACATCACTTGTGTCTGGTTCTTGTAGGATAGATCTATTTGTTCTTTTCTTTGACTATAGAATTGTGAGAACTCTACTATTACATTTATATAAATAAGTGCTATTGCTGTTAGTAAATTAAACTTTCTATTACAATAAAAATATCTGTTAAAAATAGTTCAGTGTTTTAGTTGATTTATTACTAATTTCTTGGAATCAAAGTTTTATCCTGTTGGTGATGCTTCTTACATTTGGTGGTGTCTTAGAATCAAAGTAATAAGGTAATTACTACATTTGATTTTTGAAGAAACAAAATCGACGATTTCAACAACAGGGAAGACTGCAGTAAAACTGTGTATTAAATGCAAAATCAGATAGTTTTACAAAGCATAAAAACAGGATAAAATATTTCAATTGAAATACCTTTATCAAGCAAAGAATACAAGACACCAAAGAACACAAAACAATGGTCCTATTCTAACAGCTGTCCGTGTGAGTATGGTCCATATAAAGAATCATTTTGTGCCCATTGGTGTCTTATATATTTCACTACTTGATAACGGTCTTTTGGTAGAAATGTCACTTTAGCCTGTTTTTGTAATTTGTAAAACTACTACACGTTTTGATATTTTACACACAAAAAAATAAAATATTTAGCGCAATCCATGCCTGTTAGAGTGGTCATTATATCCTGAGGATTGTAGGCTGCTTGCACTGACTGTCACCACTCAGTGTGCAGGTTGGATGTTTCTATATTATTCCTAAAACTCAGAAGATGACATTATCTGTGTTTAAACTAGTATACTCATCACTGAGAGATCACTGTTCTAACCACCCAGCAACCAGATTTCCTCCAAATGTTAGATGATCTGTTTGAGATCAACAAAAGCTGAATGAAAGAATTGCAAACAAGCTAACGTCACAAACTTAACAACAAATTCCTTTTGTTAAGCAGTTTGTTTGCAGACTAACCTAAGGAATTTCACTATTTTACTATATAGCAGTGGGTGTTTCACTCTAGAGCTCTTTTTCATATCCAAAATTTTCAAAACTCTTGACATGGTATCCAATGTTGTGAGATGTGAAAGCATCTGCTCAGATGTGGGGTATATAGTTAGTTATAGCAGTACCACAGTCAGAGTCATTATTTTTGGGAGAGTGTTTCAGATTAGTGGATCACCACCATTTGTGCAGGACAGACAATGCTTGCACCAACGAACAGGTATTACATTTTGTTAGACTCGCCCGTGTGTTTCTGGGGCTTGCAAGGGAGCAAAAATAGTAACACTGCAACATAAAAGACATGTCATAAGGGGCTACTGAGGTAAGGGTCTAGGGAAGCTACCCTAGTAAATAAAAAACACTGCAGAAATCAGATGTGCTGGCCTACTTCTAGGCGCATAACTGGCACAACTTACAATCACTCTTAGGCTCAGATTACATACAAATCACAAAGAGTGGTTTAACAAGTGGTCGATATGGAGCATTAGAAGGAGAAGATTTTGTTGGCCTAAATCTGGCAGACATCTTTGTAAGATTGCAGCAGCAGTCATAAAGTTATAGAACCACTTTTTCCAGGATTGCAGATGGGGCAATAACACAGATCTTTTTGGACATACATATATATCGCTTGCGTATGAGTCTGTTAATCATAAGAAAAGTTGTGTTCTATCTAAGCATTACAACTACTGTATTAAGAACACTGTAATAAATGTACTATATGTAAAAGTTATAATCTAAATGACTAGTTGGTACTAAAAAAGTATTTAACATACACAAATTGTCATCCAAGAAACAAATAAAGCAGAAAACTGGCCAAAGGTGCATTGACTAAGAATTACAAGTAAGCAGATTCAGGACACAAAAATATTTCACCTAGACAACTTAAAAACAATTAAATGACAAGACATTATTTGGTTGCACATCAGTTTGGAATTATTTCTAACAGTAACAGAATATAGCTGTTGCAGTCTTCGGAAGCCCTTGTCAGGAGATATTTAGAACACATATGGAAACTGACAATGTTTTAACTTGAGACAAGCACATTATAATCCCTGCTGTAAATTTAGCTTGTAAATTCATCATATGAATACTTCATTATTGTAATTAATGTCACACAAACAGTAGTTGTAACATAGTGACTATTTCAAAGACAAGTTTCATATGAAACTGTTCATTCATGTAGTTTGATGAAAATAAGATCACTAATGTCAACTATAAATTTGTTCAGAAAGTAACGCATATACTTCCCAGTATTTTTTTGACTTGTCAAATGTAGTTAACATCTAGCAATTTGGATGAGGACATTTTTCTAAATCAATGAAAGGCTAGAAAATATAAAGCTTGATGCCATGAATAAAAACGCATAAATAGCAAGAAATAACAAACAAACAGATTATAAAAACTGGGAAGACATCATACTTTTGTAGCATAAACTGTCATGTAAAGAAAGCTATTCAGTTTGTTAAGTGTTGACCTATGTGGGTTGTTACATCTTGATTTTGTGAATATAAATCTATATGTTTCAAACTCCGCTTTGAGCGGTTTGAAAGCAAATTTGTTCCCATAGATTTTTAAGAACGGTAAAAATAGACCTCCGCTTTAGAAAACAATTGCAAACTATAAAATGTATTAGTAGTGCCTAGAAAATCAACAACTTGTTTATTGTGGTTGATGGCGACATCTATAAAGAACATGCCATGATTTTCATTTCAATACATATATTTGTTTTGTTCCTTTTTAACATTGGGAATGTTCAACTATATATGTTGTTACATCTTCATTTTGTGAACTTTGACCTTTATGTCTATGTTTACATATACACTAAAGCTAATAAAAACACTAATTAAGGAATGTATATTGATGCAGATGTTTAGATACTAAACATGAATTTCCACCAAATGTCTCAAACATCTGGACGACATCAAATACTGAAATTGAATGTGTTAGTTAGTTCAATTAATTTTACAGCAGGTAAAAACTTGTAACCCAAAGTGTAATACCAGATCACTGGATATAATTATATACATATAAATGTATGCATTATTCTAAAACAGTATGTTTAATGTTTGACAAGCGAGCATCACATACACAAAATCACTAACTTATTACCACATACAGACTTTTTTATCAGCACTGGTATTTCAACATGTGAATAGATCAGGACAATCATCAATATAATGGGAAAATGTACAGCAAATTACATTTTGAGTACAATATTTAATTTGTGTTAAACAGTTACAGTTTTAAAAACAAGGCCATATATTGTACAATAACTTAAACAGTAACTCCCGATAATAGCTGATGACAAATATGGTAGGAAACTGGTCTTTTGAATTCTGCATTCATACAAGTAACTAAACATATGTTTCTATATAATAATAAAATATTTAATAACACACATTCAAGCATTATGGGATAATAATGCCTGATGATGGCAACAGATGTCTAATTAATTCTTGTATTTATGTGGTCAAGTCACAAAATGATGTCAAGACAGTTGAAAAATGGTTATTGGTAGTTTATAAAGTTGTCGTTAGGTGTCATAACCATCAAGCTTGTAACTCATAATTGCTATTTCTACATACTCTTCCCGCAGTATTGCTAAAGTCACAATCTGTACGAAAGACTCGATCTATAGCCAATTATCCAAACTCCTCCATCACAGCTTTCAATATTTTTTTAATGCCTGGTTGTCAACATCGTGTAGGTCGAACCCTGCCTCAACTTCCAGGGACCATGACCTCCATTATTGCTCTCTCTAAGGAACTGCGACATTTAATGTGACAAAAATATTTCAATTTCTGAGACAGGACCTTCTTTACATATTGGTGTTCACATCTTGAATGATGTTTAAATTGTACTACTTCTTTGTCCAGGGTGTTGTAATAACTTTTCTGTATGACTTTAAAAAAAATAAGATTCAATTTTATTCTTCATTGTTTTTATACTCTGTATGACATACACATGCTATTATTATAGTACACACATATATACACCTGGAGAGTATTTGTAGCACAAACTACAACCACACGCAACCCCCATATTGATTTAAAAAAATACTAAAAATGTCCAAGAGTGACTAAACATATGAACATCAGCAGAAGTTAAATATGTTTTTTACTCTTACTTAAACTCCTTGTAGATGCTGGGCCACATAGTGTAGCAGTAAACTGTAGTGAAAAAAACTAGAGCCCCATAGTGTAGCAGTTAACTGTAGTGAAAAAACTAGAGCCACATAGTGTAGTGGTAAACTGTAGTGAAAAAACTAGAGCCACATAGTATAGCGGTAAACTATAGTGAAAAAACTAGAGCCACATAGTATAGCAGTTAACTGTAACGAAAAAACTAGAGCCACATATTATAAAGCAAGTTTTATTCCTATCAAACTATGCAAAACCAAAATATAACTTTCAGTAATTTTGTTATTCTTGAAGTTGAATGTGACAACATAACGATCATTTGTTTCCAATGTTAAAATAATTGTGGTTAAATATCACAATAGTTTATGAATGTTCCCATAGTTTAAAATGGTATGTTTCTTCAGCCCCATCTCTGAAGCATCTTGCCTGTATAAGTCTCATAGCTTTTTCAGTTGTGGATAGCTTGAGATATATAAGTCAAATTGTTCTAATTCAGAAGAATGTGTGCTGAATGAAATTTAAACGGGAAAAGACAACAAAGATATCTATAGTAAACAAAATGAGAAGTCTCCTCTTTCTTGAATGTTATAAATTCCCTTAAAATGTTGTTTGTCTTTAGAAGCTTTGCAAGGAAGCAAAGAATAGTATCACTGCAATGCACAATGCATGTCGTAAGAGGCGACTGATGTAGGCCCTAGGGATGTTACCTAGTAAATAAAAAGCAGCGCAGAAATCGGATGTGCTGGCCTACTTGTGGACACATAACTGGCACAACATACAATCGCTCTTAGGCAGCGTTCGAAGAAGCTATTGAAACTTGTCTGGATTATGTAAATATTGATACCTTCTATCGATAAATATGGATACATTTCATCTTCTGCGATCGCCAGTTGTCAATTCAGGCGGTAATCATGACACCTGCTTACCATTTGACTGGTGTCCCTCGTCACGTGGTGGGCATTTGCCAATTTCAGAGGTAAGTATGGTTACACTAAGAGGACAATTTTTATTTTATTTAGGAAAGTAGTAAGGGATACATTCAAAATATTTTAGTAGTAATAAAATAAAAAAATTAATTTGCTTTACAAT
Organism: Arion vulgaris; assembly: GCA_020796225.1. NCBI lineage: Eukaryota > Metazoa > Mollusca > Gastropoda > Stylommatophora > Arionidae > Arion > Arion vulgaris. The sequence goes on from CM036753.1 coordinate 23,436,740, forward strand.
AACTATAAATATATTAAGCACAAAAATTACCGTTATAAGGAAACAGATCAGCCATTCTTAGTCGTGGAAACTTTATCCATTTACAACAAAATAATTGATCAATGACAAAAGTTGTTACAGTTGTCATGAGTAAAATTTTACACCCTGTAAGTAGCATGTAAAAACGGTGGTTTATAGGCCCGTCTACTAAGAATTAATTTTAATATTAAAAAAAAAAAAAAAAACATATGGAACAGTAATGGGATGTAGTAATGTAAATTGAGGCTGGACATTTTTAGTAAGCCTTCATTTACATATTCAAAATGTAGATACATAACAGGTAAGCTGCCAAAATTCACAGATACAAAGATATATCAATACATAATATGACAACCTTTATAATAATAATAATACGAAAAATAAGCACTGATTAAATACATAATTTTATTCAAATAAATATATGTTATGGTCAAACACGCATATAGATACATACATACATAACAAAAGTAGGACTGCTGCCAGAAATGATCAAGTCAAGCAGTCAAAACAAAACAACAATAATTTTAAATAACATAAATTGATATCACATATGACATTCACACAGTGTTAAGAATAATTTCTTTGTTGACATCTTCTTCTTCTTACATTCTCAAACATATAAATTAACATGTTCAAAAGTAAACAATGAGGCTGCTAACACATTCACAGAAATTACTAATGAATGGTTATTGGTGATGGCTGAGAGCAGTGATATCACTGTGGATAGTGCATTTGCTTTCTTGACGGATGCTTCCAGATTCAAAATTTCCAGTTGGAGTGTGGTTTTATTATACAGTAAACGGCTTTCAGGATAACCCAGTCCAAATTAGGTACTAGAGAGACATTGGAAAGTAAACTCAGCTGGTGTAAAGTTGATCATATCATAAACCATGTACCCGTAACACTTTCGCTGCCACGCATTTTTCAACAAAGTCTGGCCCAGTGCCACGCTATTTTCGGTATGATCAGTTTTCAGAGTGACAATTTTAAAAAATCGTAAAAATAAACTAATAAACTTAGGACTTTTAAACTACGGAATAGTGTTCATATATTAATGAGCTACTAACCTGTCTGTATGTGGAATATATTCCTTATAATCCACAAGCTATTGTAGTAACTGATATCCTCATACCTATCCACAGTATGATATGCGTCGTTTTCGAAATAGGTGTCCATCATCTACTCCGTAACCGTGACAATATCTGCTATCGATCTATAAACATCGTCACGTGAATCACAGTTCAAATTCATATCACATTCAGAGTTCGTTTTAACACTATCACTGGCTAAAAGTCCGAAAAAGAGTCATTTTGGACATCATTATTCATCAGATACGTCGTCCATTTTGAAAATTTTTGTTTACTTACGAAAAATCACGAAAAATATGACTTATCCCAACGTTTACGGGGTGTGTTAGATCCGCCATTTTGGAGAGCTCGTCGGAACAATACGGAAGTAGTACGTCACGCAACCCCGTTTTGGCAGCGATACTCCCGTTTAAAAAGACATCATCGACGGCATATGTCCGTCGGGCGCTGAAAGGAGTTTGTACTCCGCCGACTTTTGTCGTCGGTGGCAGCGAAAGTGTTAATAGAAGAAAAATATAGAACTAACACAGCATTGTCCAACATATCACATGGTATAAAAATGGGTTCTTCACTTTTACTGGTGATCGGGTCTCTATGTGAAGTGTTAAGATGTTTGCTTGTCATTGAAATTGTGAGTTGAATCAGAGTCACACATGCTAGAGCTACAGAGTTCGTGCTTTGCACAACACTCTCTGTGCGTGGCTTACCATTTTTGCGGATAAGGACGGAGCCATATGGAACACCCGGTGCAATGAAGTCAATCCTTTGCCTATAGGCCCTTTAGACTGGTGATTGCAACATCAGCTTTATCTATTCTTCAAATATTTAACAATTTACAACAGGTATTTGAGAGTTATTTTGATTTCTTCATCACAGCTACCTACACAAATAACAAGTTGCTATTTTTAGTTTGTTAAACAGATGATACCTCTGTCTGTTGTGACATATGCAAAGTATAAAAACTAGCACTATCATTCTGGAGACTTGATTGCTCTGTTTACACTTGTTCATGTATCTTCTCAGGACAAACATTTCTAACACACCATATATTATGCATGAATAGGACTTATTTTTATCTAGTTAATTGCATATCCTTTACAGGACTTTGCGAGTCAAGCCCGGCATTATTACGTTCAGTAGTTTGCCATTGCTTTCTGAGCGGGTGGTGTCATCGTCCTTTTGTAAAAATCCATGTGCAACAATTTGCAACAAAACAGTCCGCTACAGTGATAATATATGTCTCTTGATTGCCAAGAATGTTGCAATGAGATCGAATCTTCATCACAACTGTCTTAAAAATGCTGACAAAGCCAGTAGACTGTTTCTCTTAAGTTTGAATTATCTTAACGCCTTCATGTTGCAACTACTGATGGTACATTAAAAACAATACTCCTTATGCAGTCGCCAGAACATCTTCAGTGATTTCTCAATTGCCCCCCTCTCACAGAAATCTTTCAACTCAACAGCCGTAGCAAATGTTTAAATTGGTCTACATTTCCATTTTTTCTTCTACGTTCGCCCGCTATGAATTCAGGCACAGTCAGGGTGCCTGGTATGACACTTCTGATTGACTTGTGCGTGAAGGCACGCTTTCCTTATTATCATAATTCACCTTTTAGAGGTGTTCACCTCTGCTTTTTTCAAGATGTGCATTTGCCCTGAAATTAGTAGATATTTTACTGTTGCTACTGTCAACTGTTTCCTTTTCTTAAGTAAAAAACATTTCTCCACCACTTCAATTCTCTATTCTTACTATTAGTTCTAGTTCACATAGTGCTTATATGTAGTCCTATGTGTTATTCATTTATATGCATCACTTCTATTTTGGAATGTTTTTGCCATATCCTCTGTTTTGTGCAGAGAAATAAAGCGTTAAATGTATCCATAGTTTCATTGTAATCTAATTTATTTCCTAACTGGGAAATCTTTCATAGTCAGATAAATAATAAACAGAATTAATGCTGATAAAATATATTGTTATAATTCTATATGCATCCAGAATATGACTTCCACAGCTACCTACCACTCTAGAGGAAGTACATTGGAGAATATGATTGAGGTCATTATTGCTATCCTCCAATAGCTTTCTAAGACACCATTTACCAGGGTATTAATCATGTCCGACTACAAAAGTACAATATGAAATCATAGCATTCTGAGCCGACTTATAGGTGTTTAGTCTCCTCCAGCAGAGGTTGGAGTGGTATGCATGCTGACAGTTTGTTGTTCACTGGTTAAATATTACCTGTCATTCTACCCCATGAGCACCCAGTTCCATTCATACAACATGTGATTCCAAACTCCTTAAAATACTGTATAGATTCAACATCAATTGCAGTGTCTGCATCCAACAAGTGGTTATTGAGCAAATAAAGGACACCCACCGCAACCATCTTCAATACCCCAATGACCAGAACTTTGGATGCAAACCAGTCTGTTCTCTCATAACCACCTTTTTCTTCACCCTTCGGGAGGCAAAGGTCCACAGCCAAGGCTTTCCAAGTTCTATCCAAGGCCATCTTTTCCAGATCTCTCCACATTGTCTTGCATTCTGTTTCCAACTCCTGTCTCCACGTGTTCCTTTGTCTTTCCTTACCTCTATTACCGGCAGCCCAATTTCCTTTCAGATTTCATTGGGTCGCTATAACCACCTTCTATATGCATGTTTCCTTTCTTGATCTACTTGAGAAACAAATGTCAGTGCGAGAAACAAATGTCAGTGCACAATCACCATAGCATCTAGTTGCAGCTCATTTGAGAATTAAAAAAAATTAACAAACATACCGACATAAATTATTAAACATTATTGTGTGTTCTCTAGCAACTCCTCAAACAAACCTTCAATTTTCAGATACAAAATATCTTAGAAAAAGAAACATTCGTCAATTTTATCTCTATATGTATATTCTGAAACAATATGTCCCAGAAAGCATATGTTTCTCATGCCAACCATTTCTTGATCTTGCTGATATTGTAACATATAATGTTTTGTGCCAATACTGTATTATGAAAATACCACAAAGCCCAAGCTGAATCTTGTCAACCTTATCCATTATGATTTAGATGGAGGTATTCTAAGAGACATCCCAAAGCACCAAAGTAGCCCTGGGGATATAAAGTAAGAGAAAAAGCTATTATTAAGAGATATATTTCTCTATTTTTATTGTATCGATATAAGGGAAGACTGCAGTAAAACTATTTAGCAATATATAGCCGTCCATCGCAAGCGATGATGACAACAATCTCAGACGTGTGCTGTTGCACCTCTCTGGTGTGTGCGGAGGTGACTGTAGAGTCCAATCCTAGAACAGAATCCCCGACCACAGATGGGGCATACATGATCAAGGTTAGACATGTGCGTGTTGTGTGCTCTGATTTTCGGCTGCTCGTTTTCTATGTGACTCAACAATACGAATATTTAGCAATAGTGAAACACATAAAAACAAAGTATTGTAGCTTTACAAAATACAAAAACAATAGACAGCAACGTTTCGATCAAAATGCTTTTATCAAGCAACGGATACAACAGAAGTGAAAAAATCCACTTCTTACACGGCACACAACATAAGAGAATCAAACAATAACTTACTAACAATGGTGTAAAAAGTGGTGTTCTTCACTTCTATTGTATCTTTTAGTTGATAAAGGCCTGCTGGTCGAAACATTGCTGTGTATTGTTATTGTGTTTTTTATAAAACTATAGTACTTTGTTTTTACGTGTTTTGCTATTTTTATTATAATAAAACAAGAATATGCAAAGTAAGTTTTCACAAGTTCAATTACATTTGCTTTTCTGCCAGCTCGCGGAATCAAACTGCACTCACAGGGGCTTGTCACCCGTCGTCCAACGCGCTACAAACACACGGGGCAGGCAGGCTATTTTAGCCTGATAAAGCAGCTGGTAACTGACATGCATTGTGGAATCCTGTTGAGAAATCTATTCATCTTGTTCAGTCCATTGTTATCCTTTTCAAAGCGTCCCAGTCTGATCAACATTGTGTCTCTGCAGTCATTGTTCTTTGACATGTCTTTCGTCTGTCTCTCATTTATCTTCCCTAAGAGGTTCACTGCAGTTCTTACAATGGTTTATAAATGTGTTTATAAAATATGGCCTATCCAACCTTTCATCACTGTGTACTTGTCCCTCTGGTTGCACTTATTGAGTAGTTATTAGTTGCTGATTTTGTTTGGGGCTAAAATATTCTGATAATTTTTCTCAGACAGTTTGTATAAAATGAGGACATCCTTGGTATTTCATTTTCAGACCCAGAAATAATTAATAAAATATGCAGCACTTATATATCCTTAATTTGATTTTTGAGGTGTAATAGGAAGATCTTTTAATATTTTTTAAATTAGCAAAAGCAATTCTGACTGTTTGTCTCTTTTATTGATATCATTGCAGACTTTCCCATTGGGTATTTCTATGCTTCCCATGTTTGTGAATATATTTGCTACTCCTATCTCCTGGTGGTCTATTTTTACAGTTGTTCTAATTTAGCATTGTAACCTGTCATTTTATTTATGTTCAATTCTACTTGTTGACTGTGTTTGTGCAGGATGTCTGCATTTTCTTGAATATGTTGGCAGGAATGAACCAGCTATGCGATGTCCTATGCATATTCTAAGCATTCCAGTTTGGAGACCAGTGTCCATTTTATTTATCTAAGAAAATTATCTAATACCTCTCCCATCATCCAGTCTATGATAGTCAAGAAGAGAATGGTTGACACCACTGTCATACGATACTGACACAAGGTCTGTATTTAGTAACACTTAATATTTGTCATCTTCTGGACTAGAAAGTAAGATTGTCTTCTTCATCTTTAAGCTTCGAAGAGAACACAAATTTTCAACAAACTTTCAGCCTTCCCCCTCTCTTGAAATCCCTTTCAATTCGTTCCATTTCTTGCCTATCCTTTTAATATCAGTCTCCAGCTCCCTTCTCCAGGTATTCAAGATTGTCTATATAGTGGTATTTAACAGGATTAAGGAATGATCATCATGCCATTATTCAACATATTAATCCCTGTGATTAAGATGGTTATAGCCTCCAGCTCTGGGAATGACAAATGAAGGGTGTTGGACCACATCGCACAAAATATTGCAGTTTAACTGTGGCAAACCTCTGCACAATATTCTTATGATCTTTGTCGCAAAACAAATACAAACCACAAAGAGTTATTAACAAGTGGTTAATCTAGAGCAAACACAGACAAACAACACTACTGAAGTCTACCATGACTCAAGTCAGTTCTCTCGATATCCTCGCACAATGAGACAAGTCCATGCGTCCTACAATGCAGCAGCCATTTAATTGATTTCCTTAGGATCATTGAACTCAAGAGGTGTTGGTTGACACATTTTATCTCTCGAATCCGCAGACAACACAGCGTGATTGTTACCACATAACACGCCATTTCAATCAGGTGGCTCAATGTCTCTCTGTTTTCAAATATGTGGAGCAGAGGCATTTCTAATGTTCTTTCTGTCCATACTTCTCTTACTTGCAACGTAAGCTGTTCCGGATAATATATCTGACCTTTAATCTATCTTCACCCCTGTGTAACCAGGTGTGTTGAGGCCAAGACAGTTTCTTGAGGCAGGATTACTGAATACTGCTTATCCTTTCAGTAAAAAACTTGTCTGTACCGATCCTCCTAAGTATATTCATTGTGTCTGTAACTATCATATGTCCCTTTGTGTTCTTCCAGTCATAAATTTATATACATATAAATAATCTGTCATAAAGAATTATTAAAACACAGCAGCTTACCTCATGTTCAAGGAAAAGAGCCTTTAAAGAACCATTGGACCAATAATCCATTGCATATGCCAGCAGTTTCATTGAAATTTGATTTTCTCTAAGAAAGTTCCCAACAAACACAACATGTTCAATTTTCTGAAAGTTAACAAAAATGGAAACAATCAACAAACATGAGTAATTTAGACTATTTGTCTATACAAGGCCCAATGGCCATACAAGGGATGGTCATTTATTTCTGGGACTGATTTTTTGTTTCTGGGAAACTATAGTATGTACTTAGTATGTACTTAAATGGCATTCACACAGCCTGTGTAACAACCACTTTTCCTAAGCATGTGACAAAAAAAAAAAAGCAGTTATCTCTGTGCATGTGCAGGTCTGTGATCAGTCATGACCTTTCAGTGTTTGTTGTTTTCTTCTAAAAAGTGGTGTGAATATTCAGTAATGTGCCTGCATTGATGTTTTCTTTTGCTTTGAAAAAAACTGGTCACAACACTTTTGAAATGTTGCATTTAACTTTTGAAGAGTCCTGTCTAAGTTGATAAAGAAATCTGATGAGTACTCCTGTCTCAAAAGTGGCAGCCAGTCATTTAAAGATGATCCGGGTCAAGACAAACCATCCACTTCCCAACTTGGACCAGAATGTGTCAAGTGTGAAAGTATTCATATGCCTTGATTGGTATCTGGCCATCGGTGAAGTTGCAGAAGATGTTGGAATTTCATTTGGACCCTCTACAAAAATCATCCCTGAAGGTTTACAAATGAGAGACGGATGACTGCAGAATCCATGCCTTTTCTCTTGGCAATGAAACAGAAGGACAGTCATTTGTCAATTTGCAATGACTCTCATGGGGGAACAAAAAGATCCTAACTTTTTGTCCTCGATTATCACTGATGATGAAAGCGAGTGTACACATGCCCCAGTGGCAAACAGCAACATTCATTTGAACAAAAAGCATCATCCTCTTGATCAAACAAGGCATGACAGGTCAAGTCCAATGTCAAGACCATATTGATTGTGTTTTTTGACATTGATGGACTGGTTCATTCCGAGTATATCCTTAGACTGCAAATACTAAATCCTACAAAACAGTTTTGCAATACCTCTAATTAAAAAAATAGATTCATTTATAAAAATGCATTTGAACTCACTTTACTATTTTATTAGGTGTTCATTCACTGTTTCCTTGATACAATAAAACAATAATTATGTATGAATTTTGATTAATTGTGTAATGTTTTCCTGACTTTTGGGCTTGGTGTACAAATTTTGATCCCATGAGGTTGACATGTATGTTTCTTCTTCTTCTTCATCATCAAGTGATAAAACAGTCAGTGACCATCATGCTTTGTGATATCTTCTATGTCAGCAACAAACTCTTTCCCTTTAGCTTGGCCATGACTCTCCATCCTCCCAGGAGTGGTTCATGGTTTTTCCTTTGGATTTTTCCTGATGAACATACATGTTTCTTCCTTTCATTTTTCTAATTGTCTTCAATAACTGATTGCAAGATTTTATAAAAAAAAAACCTCACAGAAAATGTTTTGATGACAACATATCCTTTATTTTTCTGATACTTATTATTTTTTTGTATCAACAAGGTTAAGTACTTTTTGATACATTCAAATCATAATTCATTCTAACAGATCTACATAGATGTGGTAAGCAAGCAAAACATTCTTTATGGGTTCTATAAGGGACAAGTATGCACATTTTTTAGCAATACTTAAAAATATTACCTCTGTCTTTGCACACATGCGTGCTATGGAGCCAATATTATTGGTTATTGTAACCAATGTAGCTCTAGCCAGGTCCTCTTTAGTGGCCAAATCCCTTTTTTCTTTACTCATCATGTGACCAAAGCTGAAATGTAAGTTATTACATTATTGCTAGACATATAAATTGTCCGTCCCACCCACCTACATACTTATACAACAATTAATTTCAATTGTGTTGAGTTTCTTGTTGAAAAATAAGGACATGTTTTCCTATCTTGGGGATGCAGGTTTGAGCCTGATGAGATTAGAGTCTATTTGGGAAGGAAAAACAAAGATAATGATAAGATTAACAAGGTTGGTTTTGCTTTAAACTCTCTCTGTTCATTGTGAAATGACAGATTTTTTAGAAGATTAGAATGTTCAACACATAGTTCAAATAAGTTATACTTTATGGTTCAGAGACATGACATTTGTTTTTGCTTTGTCAACCGTGCGCTTGTTGTGTGTTAGTGTGTATTCAGAAAATGGCGGACAGTGGTTATGACGAACAAGCTCTGCCGTATGCAGTTATATTGCGGGTGCAGAAAGCTGGATTTTGTTGTGATTGATGTTCCCTTTGACAAGAACTGCAATTCAAGTGATGAACAGTTTTGTATTGCTACATTAGCGACGACCATATGCATTTTATGCGGAGCAGGTTGCTTTTTGTGGCGGTACGCGGCTGTTTCATTCTGGAATTAGTTCACACAGGAAACATTTCACAGTTGTTAGCATTTCGTATGATTTTCATTGGCACAGGAACGGAGCAATTATGGGGTGACCCGTTGCAGTGAACTTGGAACCGTACTTATGAACTATGAACTAAGACATGACATGTAACCAAGAATATTGTATTCATATTTCAGACACACACACTCACATCTGTTGCATGCTACACAGCAGATGGCAATAAATATAGATGTGGAAGTGATAGAGACAGCAACAAATACAGCTGGATATAAAATAAAACACAGTGACAAATGGCTCTGAGACCGACCCAGCCTCAACTGGGTACTACAGAAACCCTGGAAAGATGATTGGTGTTATGTTGACCCCATTGCATGCTGCTGGTTAAAGAAAAATATAGGTCTAACACTGTATTTTCATATAAACCACAAATTTTATTACTTTACATTTACTTTATTGGATTTTGACTCATGCATAATTAATAACTATTAAAATATTAGCAACTTTAAATTTAGCAAAACCATATCCTTACTAAAGAAGTTGAATATTGTAAAGATAACCTGCAAGCAACAGTATCTCCTTTCAGCCCAAATTTGCAGTAGTCACCACCATAAATGTCTTTCACCAATTTGTCAATGTTGACACTATCTCCACTAGATGCTAACTCAATTGCTTCCTCAAAAGTATCACATCCTGTCAGAAGGCAGCACAGTCCTAGGAATGTTCCTCCACCCAAACTGTACAAATAGTAAAAATGATGATGATGAGGCAGTGACAAAAATGATAGCTGTGGTAATGCTTAAAGTGTTGATGATTACTATGTTAGCGGTTAGTAAATATGCATGATTACTTTTGTATGTCTGACAATCTACAAGAATCCTAACTTTAAATGTGACTTTCAAGTTATTATAGAGTATGTCTTAACTTGTTCAAATTAATCTTCAGGCAAACAGAAGATAACATAAGTTGGAGAGAAACAGTAAGAGATTAACAAAGCAAAGTTTAGCAGAAAGCATCCCCATGATAAGACGCAACAGATGTTGGAAATTCATTCCAGTCGACTTTCAATGTGAAGATTGTCCTAAGCTGATCTAAACAAACCTTCAGTTAGTAATTCTCAAATTTTCATCTGGTTCATGGAACACAGAACGGACTTGGTTATTAATCTAAAATGCAAGTCAAAATGATTGATTAGGTAGCAGTGTCTTCAACTCTACTGTGAAGCGATCCATGAGCAAATGAACTTAAAGAAACTTGCTTTCAATGATGTGCATACTTGGCAGACAATTGATCTTATGTTTTTTCACCATTCATGATCTAGTTCAGGCCCTGGATTCTATACAACTCCTACCTTATGACACTTACTCATAAAAATATGTTTATTAAATCTGCCAAAGTAGCAAAATGAAGAAATAAAACAAAGAATAGTCACCTGGTCCCTGAAACTCTGCTGTAGTCTGTTTTTGAACGAACTGAGAGTATGCTGACTCCAGATCCAATGTTCACAACCAGATAAGGATACGGGTTTCTAAAGTCAAAGGGCTTCTTTTCACAATTTTCTGGGTTCAGGGGTTGCGAAGTAGTAGCATTCAGATCTGTGGTTGTAACGGTCGCTGTAGTGTATGCCTTTAAGAAGACACTCTAGTTCATCATATTTGTGTAGTTGGAGTTGTATTTCCTATTTCATAAAAGAGGTAACAATCGGTATACAGAGAAGTAGATTCAAGATAGAAATCAAACAAAATTAATCATGTAAATCCTCTAAACTTTAGTAGCAGTCACATTAACCCTCCTTCTTACCTTCAAAGCCTCAGTTGGGGCATAGGCACTCAACTAACTCATGCTAGTTCATGGTTAGCTGGATTTTGTAGTCAAAGTTTTTTACCGGATGGGGTCGCCAGCTCCAAGCCGAACCCAACAACACTTGGGGGAGTCATCTGGGTCTCAGCGTTTTTTGTGTGCCTAGTCATGCGTATTGCATTCAAATTGCTATACGACTGTTGGAGTTGAAGACATCAACATTACCACCAACTATTAATATTAATTATAAATGTGGGACAGGTTGTTTAGCTAGTATAATGTATTACATAAAACTTCAAGTTCTCACACTTTTATATTCTCCTTAGTACTTTAACTCTATAATCAATCCTGCTAATTTGTCATATTTCATTAATTTTTGACTGCTCCATATTAAAAATACAACTCACCTCTTCAAAATACCCTGCAAATTTATAAGCACCGCCTCCTGTAGCACAGACCCCGCTGGCAAGGCCAGAGAACTTTTTCATCTTAACAAGATCAACAAAAGATGACATTTGACTTGTTGGGAATCGTATGAAGTGTATTTTGCCAGGGCGACCCCAAATCTTCTGATTTCCCATCTCAAGATGCACATCTCTTATACCAGTTTTCCCATAAGCAGTGTCACCCAATAGATATCTGTGAATTGTTTGTAGGATTTCCCGTTCTTCTACAACAAATTCATCAAAATTTTCAGGCTCAAAATAAACTAGTTTTGTCAGGGTTCCTCCTATATCAATGCCAAACAGTGGCATTGCTGTGGGCAAAACAAAACAACTAGTCAAAATGTGTATAAATAGACACATGCACACAAATTGAACAAAACACAGAAGGATAGGTAATAATCTGATGTTTACTGAAGGATCTACTTATGTGAACTCACATAAGAAACTGCTTATTATGACACCTAACTTCTCTGGGCAAGTCAGAATCTTATCAACATGGAGATAAGAAAATTATAAGAACAGCTCAAAGATATAGATATGGTAAGGTTCAGAGTGCACATTTCCTGCCTGCTGGCCATTCAATTTCTCGTATATATGTGACCAAAAAGCTTTATTTAAAAGGGTCATCATGTTATTACTTATTGTGTCCTCATTATATGCTCACAGTTATCAAGAAGAGGTGCATGCCGATTTCATGTCCATACATCTGATAAATATCATTTTAACTTCACCTGACATATTTTCTTGATAGAGAACTGGAACAGTGCACTGGCACTAGCACACTTTAAATAAATATTGTTAACTAATAGTGGGCGTCTGTAGCTTAAGCGGTAGTGAGCTCGATCTCAACCCAAGCACACCTGGTTCAAACTCAGTGGTGGGCAGATTGGAAGCAAATTCGTTCCCATGGAAAAGAGAGGTAAAAATAGACGTCACTGTTCAGAAAGCAATGGCAAACTACTGAACCTAAAGTGGTGCCTAGAAAATTGGTGACTCATTTACTGTTGCTGATGGCTAAATCCTGTAAAGGATAGGATGTACCATAATTTACATTTTCAATAGATGTATTAACAAGTTGCTTAACATAAACAAAACTCAACTAAGATACAAATTGGTTTACATTTGATGAAATGGGAGTATCATAAGTTGAATGTAAAGCAAATATTTGTGTCCCACTTACTAGGTTTCTCTGACAAATCACAAAACGAATCAGGACTTCCATTTCGATGCTTATCCATTCCGTTTAGTAACTTGCAATCTCCAGCAGCTTGGTTCAAAGAGTTCTCAGATAGAGGAACTGGTATGTTACCATTACAAGATGTAAAGTCCATTCTCAATCTGTTGATATTTAGTGTCCGCCAGCATGTCATAGGAACATTTCTCTTAAACTAAAATTATCTGAAATATACAATATTTTCAACAACATTAATAACAAAACAAATCTATGTATATCTTCTTTAACAAATGAAAAAGTAATAAACAATTGTATCTCCCAGTCACAAGAAGTTTGAAGAAACAAGGTCGCAAATAACATGTATTAATATTTCAAGTCCCCCACACATACAATAACAAGTACACCATCATTCAAATATGGCAGCTTATAATGTAATTGTGGTATCTGACTTATATTCCTGTATTAAACAATAATTCCTCTTCAAAACTATATACTAGATGTATACATAGTCTAGATTGTGATCTGATCATTTATTTCCTCTTATTTTTGGGATGAAAAACAACACATGCAAAACTGGAAACATATAGTGTCATTCATTTCTTGAACTACAACAAAAAATATATAGAATAAAAAAAATGACAACAAAACATATATAGAATAAAAAACATTAATAGAAAGAACTCATGACAAGTAAAACTAATACAAATATAATTTTAAGCTAACCAAAATTATTCTCTCCTTTTAAGATTGTAACAGACCACTATGTTTTGCATGCAAATAAATTGTGAAGTATGCACCAGGATATAAATTATATTACAATATTTGGCTGAAATTCTGAAGTGAAGCACATTCCATAGGGTCCAACAGGATGAAATGTGCTTATGTTCTCTGCTCAAATTACTCATGAGTAGTTAACTTGGTTGATAGAAAGTTAAAACATACAGACAAATCTATTACAATATAAGTATTATAACATCTTTAACTTTCTGTGATAATAGCAATTCACAAGTTTTAGTATGAACATCTATGACGAGACAAGTGTTTCCAGTTGTTATTTAACTAAAGGTTATCTTATCTTATCTTAACCACATTTGCTGTGAAGCGTCATGGGGAGAGTTAGTTTCCTATCTTGTGCCAGGTGTGTTGCGCTTGACGTTGTCAGTCCATGCTTTCGCAGGGACTCTGAGATGTTCTCTATCCATCGTGTTCTTGGCCTGCCTCGTTCTCTGCGCCCTGAGTGTCGATTATTATAGGCATGTGATGGTAGTAAATGTGGTTCCATTCTCATTAGATGGCCGAACCACTTGAATCTTTGCTTCTCGATGTACTGTATGCACGGTATAGTACCAACAGTGCTTCTGATATTCTCGTTTCTCACCCTATCTCGCTTTTAACGTTGACAGCTTTTCGTAGACATCTCATTTCACATGTTGTAATCTTTCTTTCTAGTGTCTTAGTCAGGGGCCATGTTTGGCACTGATAGCAGAGAGTTGGAATAAATATGTAGTTTATCAGTTGTCGTTTGACTGCCATGTTAATGCTTGGATGTTTTAATAGTGGTGACAGTTGGTATGTTACTGCATTTGCCTTCTGGCATCTAGTCTCGATTTCTCTGTCCATCTTTCCATTTGCTGTGAATATACTCCCGAGATATTTGAATTCTGGAGTCTGTTGTATTTCGACATTATTCACGTGTATATTTAGTTGACCTGTTGACCTACTTATTGTCATGATTTCTGTTTTGGAGGTGTTAGGTTAACCTCTTCAATTCATTAATTATTTTTTGAAGGGCATGTTCTTTAAATCAAGTCACCTTTTGACTACTACATATTTAACTAGTTAGTAAATAGTATTGACATCACTACACTACATGCAGATACATAGCTGCAATGTCTCTTTACGATGTGGGTAAGGATATGAATGCTAATAGCTCCAGTATCGTACTTGGTTATTTACTTGTTTTATCCATTCTCGTACGGGTTCCTTCTACTGATCAATCTGAAGGTTGCATTATTTGGTTTTACTTCAATCATACAAGCACATATTTTAAAAAAACAAACTTTTTTGACTGAAATCATAAAGTTTTACTTAATGTTTAGTTAGTTAGTTTGTTCCTTTCGTGCCAAAGCGGCACATAGGGCAGAGGTTTTAGATCTCCATGTGATACGGTTCTTTGCTAGCAGTTGGAGATCTTGTATGGTTTTACATCCCAATAGTTTACTTTCTTATTGGATGGTTCTTCGAAGAGTGGTCTTTGGTCTTCCATGTTTTCTTTTCCCAACTGGTGACCACATAAGGACTTGTCGATTTAGTCTCTTTTCGTCTGATCTAAGAACATGACCTAAATATTTCCACCTTCGTTTCCTTATAATATTTGATATGGGTTGTTGGTGTGTTCTATCTCTCACTGTGTTGTTAGAAACGAAATCACTCCATTTGACTTCTAATAATTTTCTGAGACATTTATTCTCAAAGCTGTCCAGTTTCTTATCAATTTTCTTTGTTGATTTCCAACTTTCACAACCGTAGGTCAGTACAGGAATTACACATGACCTAAATAATTTAACTTTTGTGCATATACTAAGGTCTTGAGATTGCCAGATATTTGTTAATTTAGTGAAGGCACTAGCTGCTATAGCAATATGAGAGTTTATTTCTTTCATCGTGTCTCTGTTGTTTGACACTTTACTACCCAAATATGTAAGTAAATACATTACTTAATGTAGACGGGTATTAATTGAACTAGAACAAATGTTTTACCTTTGTATAAGCTGTAAAGTATTAACTAAACTATAAAAAATGTTTTATCCTTGTATATGCTGCAGAGACAGAGTAATTTCTCACTGTACTTCATTTTAAAATTACTGTCTTAAGAGAAATCTTATACATTTCTTAAATGAACATTGACCACTTGTTAACCACTATTTATGATTTGTATGTGATCCAAGCCTAAGACAGATTGTACGCTGTGCCAGTTATGCACCTACAAGTAGGCCAGCACATCCGATTTCAGCGACGCTTTTTATTTACTAGTGTACCTTCCCTAGGCCTCTACTTCAATTGCCTCTAATGACATGCCTTGTAGGTTGCAGTGCTATTCTTTGTTTCCCTTGAGGGTCAACACATGGGAGAGAATAGGGGTACGAAATTATTAAAAGAACGAGGACAGAAAAAGAATGGACAGGTTGGATAGATACAGTCAACATCACAAGGAGAGCTAGTTAAAAGAAGAAGTAAATGGATAAACAGAAAGTCTATCACAACTTCCTTCTTTTCAAGTTAATTAACATTAACTTAAGTGACATGACTCTATAAAGGTTATTCCCCTCAGAAACTTTAATTAAAATCTTAGAAGATTAATAAGTACATGTTACCCTTTTCTTGCTAGTATTTTGTTAATGTTATTGGTTATTAAACTGACTTCATTGCACTCTGGGCAGACCCATAGGTGCTCAGTCTCCCTCAACAGATATCGAAGAGTATGCATACTGATGGTTCTGATGGCTCCTGGTTAAGCACGCTCCTCACTCTGCCCCCCAGGCATCCAGTTCTACCCGTACAATGGGTAACTTCAAACTGCTTAAATTGGTGGATCGATTCAACATCTATTTTAGTGTCTTTATCTAATATTTCATATACAAAATAAGTGGATTTTAAACTTCAATGTAGTTCAGGAAATTGCTTGTTGATCATAAACATCACCCAATATCTATGACTTAATAAAATGATAGAAAGCATATAATTTTTGTTCTTGAAACTGTCACTATTTCAGTATAATGGCTCAATGATACAATCTTTACTAATGTATTGTTACAAGAGCAAGCTACTGTTCACTTCAATACTTGTTAACAACTAGGAAAAAAATAACAACCTCATTTGATCAATAACTAATTTGCACAGCCAGATAGAACAGAATGAGCTGTACATAATTATTTTTTCTTAAACTCATTATAACTTGAAAAAATCATGTTGAAATTGGATGTGTTTGGCCTAAAGATGGAACATATTGCAGTTTAACTTGCCAGTGTGGTGCCAGGGCCTGCAAGGGAAGCAAAGAATAGTACCACTGCGGCCTACAAGACATGTCGTAAAAGGCGACAGATATAGAACCTGGGGAAGCTATCATAGTAAATAAAAGACATGCAGAAATTGGATTTGCTGGCCTACTTGTTGGCGCATAACTAGCACAATGTAAATCGATCTTAGGCCCAGATCACATACAAATAACACAGAGTGGTTAACAAATGGTCGATATGGAGTGTTCGAAGAAGAAGCAGTTTAACTGCTGTAAACTACACAACATACCTTATATCTTCAGCTCAAATCACAATAAGTGGTTAAAGATGCTTATTCTAGAGAAAACGCTAACAGACAAACAAACAATGCAGAACTAAACCCTGTTATCTTCAAAAACTAACAATCAACAATGCAAAACTAAACTCTGTAGTCTCCAGACTATGCTTTAGGATTGAAATCCACAGCAGGCTAATACTGTTTGTATTCTTGAAAGTATGCACAAGAAGTGATACATTAAGTGTCAACATGATCGATTGTTGGGAGTTGAAGATGGATAAGGGGATGTTCTTCGGTCTCTTCGCGACTGGCTGTTGGACCAAGACACTAAAATAGATGTTGAATTAATCCAGCAGTTTAAGCAGTTAGAAGTTATCTATTGTACAAGTAGAACTGGATGCTTGAGAGGCAGAGTGAGGAGTTTGTTTAAACAGCAAGTCACAGGAAATATCAGTATGCATACTCTGGATATCTGTTGGGGGAGACTGAGCACCTATGGGTCTGCCCGAAGTGCAATAACATCAGTTCAGTAACCAACAACCAATGACTTGAAATATTGGGCGTAAGCTGTCACGATAAGTACTCATACGATAAGAACTTGTACGACTTGATCAAAGATTGCAGTTAAACTGAAGCTAACACAATAAGTAATACGTTGACTTAAGTGACTTGATCAAACATTGCAGTAAAGCCGACACAATAAGTAATACTTTAACTTAAGTGACTTGATCAAACATTGTAGTTAAGCTGACACAATAAGTAATACTTTAACTTAAGTGACTTGATCAAACATTGCAGCAAAGCCGACACAATAAGTAATACTTTAACTTGAGTGACATGATCAAATAATATTGCGGTTCATTTTTAATTGAAGGATCATCTTCACTGTCAGTCAAACATGAACATCAGTAATCCAATCTTCTCATTTCTATATTTCTTAACGGGTTTAGCAACATTGCAGTTTAGTTGGGACAATAAGTAACAAGACTGCTTTGAATGGGGTCACAGAACTGCGCTGATGTGTGCATTCTGAGTAATTCTTTGGGTGTGATCCGAATGATGGAGGCTGGTTTGGTGGGCAGGCAATGGGCTGAATCAATACAAGCGTCAAAAATTCGTATGGTTGCATTTATATTTGTTCTGGGGCACATGGGTGCCGATGGCAATGAGAGAGCAGACAGGCTGGATGTGCAACCATATCCTGGGGACACAGAACTGCGCTCATATGTGCATCAGAAAGGTGGAGGCATAGTCGGTGCAAAGGCAATGGACTGAAGAAATGTAAAAAATGTGCAGAGTTGCATTTATTTTTGTTTCTGGACACATGGGTGGTCAATCTTCTTTGCGTAGTTCTTTACGATCAATTTTAATCACTCTGTGATATGTTTGATCTTTGCCAAGAACGTGTATACATTGGTTTGGTAGGCCCCTAAATGCATAGACTTCTACGCGTTTAGGACATGTGCAACCAATTTCAGCCAAACCTACTTAGTCGCCTCTTACGACATGCGTGGCAGGTAACAGTGGTTCTATTCTTTACACCCCAAATTTGGGCCCCGGTAACCACTCGGGCGGGGAGGTCAATGACAGTGAACAGGCTGGCTCTATAACCATATCCTGGGGACACAGAACTGCGCTCATGCATGCATTCTGTGTAATTCGTTGGGTATGATCAGAAAAGTGGAGGCATAATCAGTGAGAAGGCAATGGACTGAATCAATAAAAGCGTAACAAATTTGCACAGTTGCATTTATTTTTGTTCCTGGACACATGGGTGTCGATGGCAATGAGACCGGACAGGCTGGCTACTTAAACTTGTGTGATTTGATCATACATTACAGTTAATCTAATAAATAATAGACTAACTGACACACAAAAATATTGAGACTAGTAATCTGACTATAACTGCAAATACTTGTAATATCTAGCATCATTTGAAGCCAAGGAATTATAAACATTTTGTAGGAAGAAAGAACAAAATCCTTTACCAAACTTTATAGATCTTTGACATAGCTCTCATAGCCATAAAAGCACCGACATGTAGGTTAATTTACAAGAGAACAGTGATAGCAAACCTGTTATCTACCATATTCATAACTCCAAATGTAGCTGGTGTTTAGTCCCATTTTAGAACTGTACCGATAGATTGTGATTTTGGTAACTTAAAACAAGATAAGCAAAAGGTAGTTATAATGAAGGTTGTTTCACTGTGTCATATCATACTGGTCCAGATCAGTTATATCATAGTAATTTTATTGGAAAAGGGTGTTATTGGTTTCATAAAGGTGAAATACATAGATTATGTACTGAGCTAAAACTAACAATGTTCAACAGTAAATTGTACATATTTGAAGGACAGTTTAAATTCTTTTTAAAATTATTTCTACATTGTTGATATAGTAGAAGAAAGAATGGAACAATTGAAAAACTGTACTTGGAAACAAAATGTAAGATAGAGCCAACAAGACAGGAAGGTCATGTAATAAATAGAGAAGACTACTATCAAGTATGAATGTCAGGAGAGACATTTAAAGTCTTATGTCACACAGTCAGCAGAAAACTGAAGATACAGTTGATGTGCAAGGTTATACTTCTCATACTATTTATAAAGTCCCTTAAAAATCACCTTTCATTCACTTGCCCATTTACCTTCAACCCAAGAGTGAAGGGTTCTAATTTGTAAAAATATATGTCTATTAGCAAGTACAGGGTGTTCAACTTAAAAGCAGCCCCAGTGATAAATAGAAATTTGCCAGGTACGCATTGCATCTCGTCTATTTACTATTAAAACTGGTTCTGACTAGCTTGTCCTACGTCACATTTGTTCATCGCCCTTCCCGCACTACAATTACACACCATCATACAACCTTGACCTATACTATGTCATAACTGAACCTTCTCATTTCCATACATATATGTAATATTAGCTCTATTCACAGGCTGCTTTTATGTTGAACACCCTGTATAACCATTATCAGTCCTATCGTTTCAGTGGTTGATGCAAGAGAACATTGGACTAGTGGTGCTTTGCTTTCTCCATTGACGTTATCATTGAGACACACATTAAGTCTCATGTCTCACTTAAGTATATGTACACAAAGATCACAAGTGCAAGTATTAACTGTAGCTTGAATTTTAGGGTTATATTTTTGTATTCAATTGGGCTTAGTTTTATCCACACTGCTGTTTTGGCAAGTACTTCTGCCTTGGAACAATCATTAATACTTCTATCTTGGAACAATCATTAGTACTTCTGTCTTGAAACAATCATTAGTACTTCTGTCTTGGAACAATCATTAGTACTTCTGCCTTGGAACAATCATTATTACTTCTGCCTTGGAACAATCATTAGTACTTCTGCCTTGGAACAATCATTAGTATTAGTAATTCTGTCTTGGAACAATCATTAGTACTTCTGCATTGGGACAATCATTTGTACTTCTGTCTTGGAACAATCATTAGTACTTCTGTCTTGGAACAATCATTAATACTTCTGCCTTGGAACAAAAATTACTACTTCTGTCTTGGAACAATCAATAGTAATTCTGCCTTGGAACAATCATTAGTACTTCTGCCTTGGAACAATCATTAATACTTCTGTCTTGGAACAATCATTAGTACCTCTGCCTTGGAACAATCATTAGTAATTCTGTCTTGGAACAATCATTAGTACTTCTGTCTTGAAACAATCATTAATACTTCTGCATTGGGACAATCATGAGTACTTCTATCTTGGAACAATCATTAATACTTCTGCCTTGGAACAATCATTACTACTTCTGTCTTGGAACAATCATTAGTAATTCTGCATTGGGACAATCATTAGTAATTCTGCCTTGGAACAATCATTAGTACTTCTGTCTTGTAACAATCATTAGTACTTTTGTCTTGGAACAATCATTAGTACTGCATTGGGACAATCATTAGTACTTCTGTCTTGGAACAATCATTAGTACTTCTGTCTTGTAACAATCATTAGTACTTTTGTCTTGGAACAAACGATCATTAGTACATCTGTCTTGGAACAATCATTAATATTTCTGTCTTGTAACAATCATTAGTACTTTTGACTTGGAACAATCACTAGTACTTCTGTCTTGGAACAATCATTAATACTTCTGCCTTGGAACAATCATTAGCGACTTGTTAAGATAATTTAAATGTTTCAGAGGTTGCAACTGCATGGCATTTATCTTAATAGGTGGTGTTATGCCATTTTGGCTGTTTGTCATTGGTATTTAGTTCTTCCTGCATTGATTGTCACAGCATACTTTTTTTGAAGACTGTCAAGTCTATCATTTTTGCGCACTATTACACTTTTCTGTAATTTGTATAGGTTATCGCAAAGTATAACTGTATGTTGCTCCTGTTTTTTTTTTATTCTGTAGTTTAAATAAGAATTCTGAACAAAAGTTTAATTTTACTTCAGGATTCTTAGCAGAGTCTACTATCAGGATTAATTCTACAAACAATTGGCCCTAAGTATATTTTTTGGTATCATAATAAAAATAATTTAGTTTCAATTTAGACTAATGTTCATAGTACCAGTGTAAGGTGTGGTGTTACAGTAGCATCCCCCAGCACCCCAAAATTATGTAAAGTAGTAGTATAGTGCATGTAGTTTCCAAAAATGCATTTATCTGAAAGTGTCTTTTTCTTTGTTAGTCACCATATGTTGGGGGAGATGCTACCTTAAAAGATTGAAAATGACCAAAACTACAAAAAAGTAATTCAAACAAATAAAAAAATTAATTAAAAAGACAGTTTCTCAAATATATATAATTGATTGAACCACCATCATTGCACTTTGGTGAACACCATGTGTACTCAAATATCTTTGTTAACAAGGAATATCTCAGTGGCAAAGCACAAACTCTGTAGCACCAACAAGGGTCTCCAATATAATTTTGAGGATGATAAACTTTTTTAGAAACTGTTTTCTTAAATTAGTATTTATAATTCTTGCCCAGGCAGTGACTTTCCAGCCTAATCTTATAGATTTTAAACTGTTTAGTGTTCTTTTATGAGCTACACTTGAACACAGTCTATGTTTTATCATCCACTCTCTGATAGGACTAGGGTCTTGATCTCAACTACATTGAGAGAGTTAAATTGTTTCACACGGGACGGGAAAAGTATTTTTGGAGCATTTGGTGAGAGCTCCACCTCAAAGTCCGACACCCACCACAGATAAAAAGGCAGTTTCATAAAAACATTATCATTAACAGAGAATACATTTTTAAAAACTGATATATTGACTGACAGGCAACAACTGATCAGGGAACAACATCATAAACAAACACAATAATTAACCATTTGATTTTATACGGTAACTTAGTTAATAAGTTATTATTATTTATTATACTTACAAATGATCTACATTGAATATTGAGAAACTTTCACTACAATAGTTCTGATAGAACTAAAAAATAAACACAGACAGACCTGAAGAGAAAGCTCATCGCAGAAAAACACATAAATGAAAACTACCTAATGGACTCATGCATACATGGATGACTCGCACAGATGCCACCCACAATGGAGGAGGGGGAGTTGTCCTCAGACTAAAAATGGAGTAGAACTAACCTTAGCTCTGGCCACCGGCAAGTTCTCAACCAATTTCAGGGCTGAGGTAGAGGCCCTCAGTGCAGCTGCAAAAATGGCACTACATCATATTAACCAAATACATGGAAAAATAGTGCTTTTGACTGAATCATTGTCTGCTATTTCAGCACTGAAATCTGAAAGGAACACAGAACTAAGTGATCTCAGGTCAACCTTAGCCCAGTTATCATGGGGAAGGAATGAAGATGCTGACAGACTGGCTAAAGAGGGAGCAGGAATGCCCAAGATGACAACCTGGTTAGCTATGAAGAAGCAAAAACCATCGCCAAAGAGCACTACAAGGCAAAATGGGATAAAGAACACCAAAAACACAACAAGAACGATGTATATTACCAACTGTCCAGAAGGGACCAGACAGCCATACTCTGCTCCGGACAGGTTACAACAGAATGAGACACCACCTGTACACTAAATTCAAAATATGCAACAACGACCTGTGTCCCTGTGGTTTGGCGAGTATGACAACAGAACACATACTACAGAACTGCTCCCAATATGCAGACCTGAGAAGAAAGAGGTGGTCCACTTACACCAGCATCCAAGACAAACTGTATGACGTGGCTGATAATCTGAGGCAGACGGCTGTCTTTATTAGAGAATCCGAAATCCCAATCTAGTCAGAACGCAGAAGAACTAAAAAATAAAATATTTAAAAAAAAGCATTCTAAAATACTATGTTTATTTCACTTCTATTAGTACACTCAGTGAGTACATAGTAATAATAGTTATTAGTAAGGAATGACTACAATTAACAATAACCTCTTTCCTTCCATCCCTAGTGATTATATTGAGTGTTTGTACCCCACTTGGTTACAAACTTACAGCTGATTCGTCTCCAGACAATGCCTACACCTACAGTACACTCTGAGTACACACTTCTGCTTCACTGTAATTAATACTAATAGACACACTCACTAACAGTAACGTTATGCGATCGACGTCTGGCACAATAGATTGTGGGCATTTACATTCGTGCTCTGTTCTCCGCTGCAGCAGCCGCATACCGTACCCATGAGAAGTTGATTACTCTCCACCACGAAGACGATTCTGGCGTGTCCAACCCTAACGCCTAATTCTCGAACAGTAACAGATGTAAATGTACTAGTAACTAAAGTACCAACAATTACAATATCAGATATCAACACTACAACAGTGCAACACAGTGTCAGTGTGGGGTGTGACTGACTGAGACTGTGTTGACTGTAAGGATATCACCCAGTCAGTTGTCACTCTTCTTAAACAACATCAACAATTTCATGTTATTATTACTTAAACTAAGTTTAACTGAAACTTGTGCCAGACTTACCAAATAAGAATTCGGTCAACTGGATTAAAATCATAAGTCAGTGTTCTTTGCCCTAAGCAGTTGATCATTCTAGAGCAGAACATATGCCTCGCAAGCTGTGCACTGCGGGCGTATCGTACAACTATGGGCTGACAATCCGTCACCTTAATTTAACTACTTACTACCGTATATCGTGACATGATGCACCGCATAGCCATCGAGTATTCGCAGACGAGAAACAAAATATGAATGGAAAAAATATATGCCCATTGTATTATGCCAGGTATGCGACGCGGATGACGACTAAACTTGTGTTGAAACCGGTGATCTGACTATCAGTCGATGCGTCACAAGATCTAGTAGAAAGGCAGGTTTCGGTATGAGTGGATGTCGTCTATAGAAGTTTCTAACCTCCAGCGGCTTACGTGGATATACTGTGCTGGGCATGCGGGTGTTTACGGTAATGAGAGAGCGGGCAGGCTGGCATCAACAGCATCGATTGTTGGGGAGTTGAAGATGGATAAGGGGATATTCTTCGGTCTCTTCTCGACTGTCTGTTGGATGAGGACACTGAAATCGATGTTGAATCGATCAAGCGATTTAGGCAGTTTGGAGTTACCCGTTGTACAAGTTGAACTGGATGCCTGAGAGGCAGAGTGAGAGATATTTTTAATAGCGAGCCACAGGAACAATCAGTATGCATACTCTTCGATATCTGTTGGGGAAACTGAGCACCTATGGGTCTGCCCGGAGTGCAATGACGTCAGTTTAGTAACCAATGACGAAAATCTTTTGCTATGTGATAACAACAATTTAAACATCAAACTTCTCTTCAATTGCGTGACGCGCGTATTAATTACAAGACAAGACACCATGAATGAATGAATAATAAATACAGTAAACGTTTCAATTGACATGTCTTTATAAAAAAAAACACAAGAGAACTATTACGTTAAAAAAAAAGATTTTTAGCGTTTTAGTTATCTGAACAGAAATTGACTATACTAAAACAATTTAATTAAAAATAAATCAAGTAGCAACTGCAAGTAACAAGTAGACCCTAGCAAACTCGAAAGAATGAATCATTAATTGTTATCTCTAAAAGTTATGCCCATAATACTACATGAACGTACAATTGTAATAATTAATAATCAATTTTATCAAATCATATAATTAATCATCTAGGTGCATTATTAGCTACGAATGTTACGTGCAACTCATAAAGTAGAACATTGTTCATTGTCACCAAAGCAGAAATAGCCCCTGAAAAACTAAAACATCACCCGTCAGTGTCACACATTTTTGACTGAAATACCCTTCCATCTGTTTAAAGAAATTGGACACCTATGGGTCTGTCTAGTATGCCGTGAATGTGGCTCTGTTAACTAGCTACAAAATAAAAACAATGGGTCTGTCTAGTATGCCGTGAATGTGGCTCTGTTAACTAGCTACAAAATAAAAACAAAGTCGAGTTTCTATTGTTATGTAGAGCAGATCTTGTGGATAAGAAGTGAACAGAGGTAAATCACTATAAAAAATAATATATAGGATTAGATGGTCTACGATTTGCCAGATAGTAATAGTTCCATGATTTGCCTTGAGTTTTATCAAGGGAAGGTAACTTTCATTACTACAGAACGGAATAAATAATAACCACTTTCTTCATATCAATACTGTAATTGGGAAACGCATTACACTTTGTTGGATTATGCTGAAAAACTGAGTAAGCAATGATAATAAGCAACTTAGTTATATAATACTATAGTTTTGACAGAGATGAAGGATGATACTTTTCTATGTTGTAGCCTTCTCAAGTTTACATTTACCACGTAAAATACGGTAAAATGATGAGTGGGTGGTAGCAGTAGCACTTACTTAGTTACTATGACTTAATTCATTTATTCCACAAATCATTGTTTTTGTATTTTGTTATAAAATTACAGTACTTTGTTTGTTATTACGTGTTTCGCTACTTAACAAACAAATATCACAGTTATCTGCGCAATGCAAGGTGTACCTTGTCTGGATCGCATCTTGTTAGTCTCAAGAGACAACGACGGTAATCAATAGATGATAGATGCACCACATCTTACTCTAGGTTAGCATGTTTCAGCTAGACCTGTCCCTGGCAGTGGCAAGCTTCAAGTCTAAGAGCTGCTCTTTCCATTTTCAAATTTTGGTGTATTCTTGTCAAACACTTTTAAACTTTTAAGTCTCGTCAAACACTTTTAAGTCTCGTTTGCATAAGTCCTTGTAGCCAAAGAAGGTTAATTTCAATTATTTTTGGGGGTAGCAAAACAAACGCTGTCATTCTGAATAAGATATTCTTAGGGATCTAGCTGTGATCGAGCACACGTGATCCAACCATCTTAGGTTGCATATCCAATCATTTTCTAATACCTCATTGGCTGTTACTTTGTGACTGTCAGCTGCTCAGAGTATATGCCTCAGGCAGCATGTGAAATATAGCAATCCTTTTCTCCTGTGGTGAGTGCAGTGTCCACAATTTGCTGACATATAGTACAGAGCTCAAAACTCAGGCTCTGTGCACAAAAACATTGGTGTTGATGGTTAGCGTGCTAATTAAACTCCACACTCTCTGTGATAGCTAGTTTAAGGTTGTTAAGGCCATGACGATCCTCTTATGCAGTTCCAGATCCAATGAGAGGTCATGTGGTAATCCCGGGCATATAAATTGGAAAGAGTTGATAATTTTGAACACTTAGATTCATTGCTAACAAGCAATGGAAATGTTGTGAAGGGGATAAAAGGAAAAATGAATATGGCTCTGCCAAAATGAAGAGAACTACAAAACCAATGGATGAGAACTGATATAAAGGCAAAACTTAGATTTTTAAGAGCATGTATTTTTCCCATAGCAGAATATGGCTGTGATGCATGGATTATTGATAAAACTTGAAAAATTGATTAATGCCTTTGAATGCAAGTGCTACAGAAGAGTACTCTACAATAGTAATAATAATATAATAATCCTCTCGTATCTATACATTACATAGGGTCTGCAAGCAATTTATCCATACCGCTCTATCCTGGGCAACTCGCTCAATCTCCTCCATGGAACTGAGACCGATATTTCTTGCCTCTCAGCAAAGTTTGTTTTATGGTCTCCTTAGGCCATCCTCTCTTTCTTGAACCCTTTGCATCCCACTTCATTGCTTGCTTTGATATTCTATTTCTTCTCAAGGTGTATCCAACATATCTCCATCTTCTCCTGCTTACAACAGTTGTTACTAGTGGTTGACCAGACATTTCTCTGATTTCTTCACTTCTCCTGAAATTGTTTCATTTTATGTGCAGACAACTATTTCCAATGCATAGAACTTGCTTTCTATATCTTTAGTCATTTTCCAACTCTCACTGGCATATGTTAGGATTGATACAACATTTGAAATGAAAATTCGTAATTTAGTGCTCAGAATATCATGGACAGTAGAAAAGAACAAATATGTCAATTTGACAACAGCTTAAAATTGAGAAGTTGTTTATAAAGAAGATTAAAAATGAAATACTTTGGATATATATAAAACAATATAATTCTCTGGAGAAGGTCAATCAAAAGGGCATGGTACTGGACAGACAGGGAGAGGAAGACAGAGAGAGGAGAAGATGACACCTCACGTAGTACATGGAGACATTTAGAGATGTTGTCATGAGAGCCAAATTCTGACATTTACAAGCTAGATGGGGATGAACACAGTATTCCATAAATATACCACATGGTATGAAAATTGGCCCTTTGCTTACTTTTATTTATTGTTGTTACATTTTAATAAAGCCGCAGTAGCGTAGTTGTTAGTGAACTCACTTCTTAGACTAGTGATCCGGGTTCAATTCCACATTGGGTGTGAATTTTTCCTAAGTTAACAGCTCTCAGGTTGGCCCAGCTTCAGGAAAAGCACTGGGAAATAAAGGCAACTGGTGTGATGTTGACCACTTCACCCATTGTGTGCCAACGGTCAATGAAAAATACGGGCCTAACACTGTACTACCCTATATACCATGTGATATAAAATGGATTACTTCACTTACTTTGACATCTTAACCCTTTCGCTGCTACATACTTTCTGAAGACTGAACTAAAAATAGCTACTCTTTGTTTCTAGGTCACAAACGTGAATGTACGCCAATAGCAGTGACAGTAGCAATGTATAACGTGTTAACTCGTCTTTAGCCCACAGAGGAGAGATAAAAACAGACATGTTTAATGCGTCTTTAGAAGGGAATGGGCAAAACGTATATATACGTCTTTAACAGCTAAAGGGTTAATAGAAATATTATCAGTGCCACAGGACATATAGATGAAAAGGATATTTATAGTTCTTGAATACTGTATATATCACAAGGACTAGTATTCTTTTCCTTTTGTCTTTCTGTTTTGTTTATTCCGTAGTCACATAGATTGAATTGTAATGGTTTTTTTATGTATACTACTGCATCAAATGCCTGACTATGCTACTTACTGACCAGCAGAACTCACAAAGACTAATATTTGTGCTATGATACTTGTACAACGGAGAATGTCGACCACTGGGACTTACATTGCTCAGCAGTTAAAATTTGTCTTGGACAAAATGGACGCAGCTGCCGCAAAAAGACCTGAGGTAAAAATCTAAAGTAAACCAACAATTAAGAAATAAAAACAAATATTTAACAGCTAGACCAATGGAAAGATCTTTACTATAAATGTCCATCGCTTTTGTAGTAAATATTTAGAATTGCAATGTAATATTTACTTTAATTAAATTTGCTGGCATATCTGAAATCACTAAAGTAACAAGCTAAACTAACTTGAAAAAGTCTTACTTTAAATCGCTTAATCACATGTTCTGTTTGTAGTAAATATTAATGAAAATTGCAAATTTGATTTTATTTTTACTTTGAATTAAATTTGAAACATATTTATCAATCTAGTAAAGTAAAAATTGATTTCATCATAGTGTGGTGTTTTAAACTCAGTTAAACATGGTTTCATCGTATACTAAAGTAATGGAGCTGGCAGAATTGATTTGATGCTTCGAGTCAAGTTGTGAGTTAAACATTTGTCACTCAAATATTTCTTTGTTTGTACTACTATGACAAACTTTGAGGTCAACACTTGAATGACACTTGTTTTCTCTCAACATTCATCATCAGCTAAAGTGTAGATAAACATGTTCAGTTTGTTTGAACTGTATTTTCTATTTATCACATTGTGTTGCCCTACATGAGTCATCTCAGGTTTAGTTGTTTGAAAACTCAAGTCTTGTCATTTTGCCAAGAAAACAAACTTATAAGTGCTTTACAAGAGCACTAAAATGCGACAATTGTTTGGATATTTTTTCATTCAAACTAAATCATTTTGATGTTGACATAGTTCAATAAAATCACAAACACATAGTTAATGAATCAATATATGCTTGTTGAAAATGTGGTATATTATGATTGATAA
Source organism: Arion vulgaris (assembly GCA_020796225.1). Classification (NCBI taxonomy): domain Eukaryota; kingdom Metazoa; phylum Mollusca; class Gastropoda; order Stylommatophora; family Arionidae; genus Arion; species Arion vulgaris. The sequence goes on from CM036753.1 coordinate 23,466,130, forward strand.
GAAATAAGTAAAATTCGAATTTATGATTAGTATTTACATCCTAGTGTTTTTATAATCAGTGTGGTTTTAATGTCGGCTTTAACCAGATTAATTTTTCATGAGAATTTCATGTTTAATGATATTCTCTTGTTTGATAAGATTTTTTTTGTTTATTGAGATTTGTTTGCTTCATGAGTCTTGTTTTATGAAATTATCGTTTCATGAAATTTTCTTGTTTCATGAGATTCTCTTGTTTCATGAGATTCTATTGTTTCATGAGATTCTATTGTTTCATGAAATTCTCGTTTCATGAGATTCTCTTGTTTCATGAGATTCTATTGTTTCATGAGATTATCTCTTCATGAATTCCTGTTCATGAAATTCTCTTGTTTCATGAAATTCTTGTTTCATAATCTGATAGGTATTTTCTCTCTAGAATTGTTCTTCAAAGACTGATCACATTTAAACATGTCTTGACTACAATCATTTGTGCGTTTTCCTTCATTTGTAATATATTACTAATCCAAGACTATGTTTCTGATTTTGAGGTTGATGCCCCAATATTTCCTTGCATTGTTTAGTTTCTTCTTTCTCCAGTTCTGTAAACCATTGCATCACTTTAATGCTGTTTGATGTATTACTTTTATTTCATCAATACTCTTTTATGACAATATTTGTTGGTTAAATGTAACTTAGTGTACTTATTCATCGCTAGATTAATATAACAAAATTAGTGTAATGTTGTTACATATACTATATTTGCTTAATGTTACAATCTCAGCACACATCATCAGCAAATGAATGTTGCTTAGTGCTGTTCGAAACATTTAAAAACAAAGTACTGTAGTTTTACAAAAACAATAACAATATACAGCAATGTTTTGACTAAAAGACTTTATCAAGCAAAGAATACACAGGAAGGAAAGAAATTAATTTCTTAAATGGCAGACATAACATGCTGTTCTCATTTCATCAATAAATATTAAGAAATTTTGGTTTTTGGGGATTAAGTGGTTGTCATTGCCTGGCGTTCCATAAGTCATGGGTTTGAATTTGAACCTTGCTGTTCTGTTCACGGGTGCATTTTTTCTAGAGGCCCCTGGGATTGTTCCGGAGCTGTAAAGTTTGTGCAGTACTCTTGGTAGGTGCCGTGCCATTTCTGCAGAGAGGGTCAGAACCATATGGGATAAAACCCTGTGCAATGAAGTCAGTCCTTCGGCTTTAGACCCTTGATTAAGAATTACTCCCGTGACAAGATTGTTCATTGTGTTGCTGTAGTCACAAATGTTCCAGTCTGCTGTGGCTTAGACTAATATTTTTTATTTTACTGTACATATTCTAATAGCATATTTTTCAACTGCCTTTAGCTAAGTTTTATTCTTCATGCAATCTATGTTTCTTCTTCTTCCTCCGCCATGAAAAATATGGCTGTTACATTGCGTTAGAGTTTACATAGAGACTATGTTTGGTTTAATCTCACCGTTTTCAGCATGACATTTTGGGATTGAGTTTTATTTCTATATTTGATCCCTACTAGCAGTGATGCTGCTTGTTACTATGACTACCATGTGGAGGTGAAGTAAAGATTTATGTCAATGCTGGCTCCCTGTTAACTAACTTCTGCCACCTCATTTAGTACGTTTAATATGCAGTGTAAGATAGATAGTACACACATACACACTTTCCTTCTTTGTAGATGAGACAGTTCTGGAAGTTCTCTTCATATGCTGTGCTGACCAGTTGCTCTCCTTAGATTATGTGCACTGTTGTTAACCAAGAACTGTGATAGCATAGTGTTTAGTGCTCTTTGCTTCATAGACATGTGATGTCAGGATCAAACTTCCCAGCTGGAATGGGATTTTTTGTGACCATACAGGCTCTCAAATCGAACAAGACTCAATTGGGTACCAGAGAAATACCCATAAGTAAATGTGGCCATGACGATGTTGACCACATTACCCACCATTGTGGGCTGTTGATCAAAGAAAAATAAAGGTCTTACACTGTAATGACCTGATATCTCTCATGGTGTGAAAACAGGTTCATTATTGTACTTAACTTTACTATGGTTAATTTTGTATACAACATTACTAAGTAATAATATGTAGCCTGAGCGTCTGCTGCATATGACAAAGAAAACAGTAATAAATTGTTACACAGAATTAATTAACTTATGCTCTCACCCTATCCACTTTATTCTTGCCCATCATCTTGGAGTACATCTAGTGTAGGTCAAGGTTAATCATATTTTGAGCAAAACATATTCAGGTCTATTGTAAAATTTCCACTTCACATCAGTTAAAGAGTAGGTAATCCTATAGTGTATAATACAGCTCTTGTGTGAAGTGTTAAAGATCTTACAGTACTAGATCTTATCATTTAGAGGTGAGGTTGTTAGTGTGAAGTGTTATAGATCTCTCAGTACTAGGTCTTGTTATTTAGAGGTGAGGTGTTATAGATCTCTCAGATTTAGGTCTTGTTATTTAGAGGTGAGGTATTATAGATCTCTCAGATTTAGGTCTTGTTATTTAGAGGTGAGGTATTATAGATCTCTCAGATTTAGGTCTTGTTATTTAGAGGTGAGGTATTATAGATCTCTCAGATTTAGGTCTTGTTATTTAGAGGTGAGGTATTATAGATCTCTCAGATTTAGGTCTTGTTATTTAGAGGTGAGGTGTTATAGATCTCTCAGATTTAGGTCTTGTTATTTAGAGGTGAGGTGGTCAGTGTAAAGTGTTAGAGATCTTTCAGTACTTGGTCTTGTTATTTAGAGGTGAGGTGGTCAGTGTAAAGTGTTAGAGATCTTTCAGTACTAGGTCTTATTATTTAGAAGTGAGGTGGTCAGTGTGAAGTGTTATAGATCTTTCAGTACTAGGTCTTGTTATTTAGAGGTGAGGTGGTCAGTGTAAAGTGTTAGAGATCTTTCAGTACTAGGTCTTATTATTTAGAGGTGAGGTGGTCAGTGTGAAGTGTTATAGATCTTTCAGTACTAGGTCTTATTATTTAGAGGTGAAGTGTTATAGATCTTTCAGTACTAGGTCTTATTATTTAGAGGTGAGGTGGTCAGTGTAAAGTGTTAGAGATCTTTCAGTACTAGGTCTTATTATTTAGAGGTGAGGTTGTCAGTGTAAAGTGTTATAGATCTTTCAGTACTAGGTCTTATTATTTAGAGGTGAGGTGGTCAGTGTAAAGTGTTAAGAATCTTTCAGTACTAGGTCTTATTATTTAGAGGTGAGGTGGTCAGTGTGAAGTGTTATAGATCTTTCAGTACTAGGTCTTATTATTTAGAGGTGAAGTGTTATAGATCTTTCAGTACTAGGTCTTATTATTTAGAGGTGAGGTGGTAGTGTAAGTGTTAGAGATCTTTCAGTACTAGGTCTTATTATTTAGAAGTGAGGTGGTCAGTGTGAAGTGTTATAGATCTTTCAGTACTAGGTCTTGTTATTTAGAGGTGAGGTGGTCAGTGTAAAGTGTTAGAGATCTTTCAGTACTAGGTCTTATTATTTAGAGGTGAGGTGGTCAGTGTGAAGTGTTATAGATCTTTCAGTACTAGGTCTTATTATTTAGAGGTGAAGTGTTATAGATCTTTCAGTACTAGGTCTTATTATTTAGAGGTGAGGTGGTCAGTGTAAAGTGTTAGAGATCTTTCAGTACTAGGTCTTATTATTTAGAGGTGAGGTGGTCAGTGTAAAGTGTTAGAGATCTTTCAGTACTAGGTCTTATTATTTAGAGGTGAGGTGGTCAGTGTGAAGTGTTATAGATCTTTCAGTACTAGGTCTTGTTATTTAGAGGTGAGGTAATAATATCTCATTATTATTAACTTCTTTTGTCTGTTTTGGAAAGATAACTATTCAGTAACTTAGGCTTGCTAAATCATGCCCGAACTGATTTGTAATCTCTGTCTACTTTGTTTGGGAAGTCAGCGCTCTAGTCACTTGCTTACTACACCAGCATTGTATGGTAGAAAAAGTGAGCATGGTAATTTGGAGACTCATAGTGAGAACAAGCTGCTTACCTAAATTAATTGCAGATCCTGAGGTGTCTTTAAAAGTATTATATTTTCATAAATTATGACTTGTATTGACTTGACTGTGGCCAATTCCGTCTGACATTATACAATTGCATATTAAGTTTTTAGTAGCTCAGCATCAACTATCAAAGATATGATATGAGTCCATTGTTAAGCTATGGTAATTGGTTACATAAGAAGCAGACTAATGGGAAACATGTTAGACAAGTATTGATTTTGCTTGGGAAAGGTTAATCTGATCATCATGAACATAAGTGTTACACTCTAATGAACAAGAGGAAAATCGTAGCATATCATTTACAGGACTTAACCACCAACAACAGTAAACAAGTTGTCGAATTTCTAGGCACCAATTATACGTTCAGTAGTTGTGCTATCTGAACGATGCCTATTTTTACCATTCATAAAAATCCACGGCCATGAATTTGCTTCCAAACTGCCAGCCGTGGAATTTGGACCAGTTACGCTTGGGTTGTGATCGAGCTCACTATCGCTTAAGCTACAGACCCCCACACACTCTAAGATACAGAATATGTAAATGTATTATGTTGTTCTTTCATTTCTTTCTTTATTCACTCTCAGATATCAACTTAAAATGTTCAGAGAAAGCAGTTGTCCACCTCAGATTGTGAAAATCTATTTAAAAAAACTTATGATGTGGCACTAGTGATGCTATTAAGTCTTCTCTGCTCATCACAAGTTAGGCAGCATTGTAAGAGTTGTCATTTTATCAATTCCATACTCATTAGATGCACCTATCTTTGTCTTGTGGAAAATATGGTATCTCTTTTGTAGCCTGTGCAGAGTCTGAATATCACAACTGAGCTGAATCAGGTCTAGTGGCCTGATGTTCTGCTTTCCACTTTATTGTGTATATTCTTGTAACAACAATCTGTTTTTCCAGGGACAATGGGTGGATGGGGAGCAGTGTCTTGGTCAGTGCCAGCTCACTGACCCTGGTGATGCTGTGCCACCTTATTTCATTGTGTCAATTTTTTACCTAAATTTAAACTGTGTCATAGATGAAATGTGTACAAATATAATTTGAACTTTTTTTTATAGCAAACCCCCTTAACCATGCAACTTAATGGTGAACAATGAAGATATAATACTTTAAAATAAAAATTAATAGAAACACAAATTTGTAACAAATTGACTTAGTAAAGATAATCTGCTGCTCTAGCATCTGTACCAGCGTATCACAATTGGGAAGTATATGTGATAAGTGTCATACTGTTATAATAGCTGACACCATTTCTAATGTGCACACAAAAACAATTGGAAGCTATATGTAATGTAACATTCTCATTGTTGTTTGTTCTATAAAGAATTTACAATATGTCAAGCCAAGACTTGTTGCTGTTTCCAAAACTAAGAGTGTTGATATGATCATTGAAGCTTACAGTGCAGGTCAGAGACATTTTGGAGAAAATTATGTAAGTATGACTAGAACTATTTAGACAGATTTAATTCTTCTGAGATTTAGTCTGATTGTTTTTTTATTTACAATGTTAAAGTAACTGTCTTTCTTTCTTTCTTCTCCTCTATTCCTGTTGTGCCTTTCAGGGTATGTGGGTACAACATCAGCACTGAACTTCATTAACAAATTAAATGGTTCAGCCACATAAGAAGATTGCCAACAGACAGATTGCCTCAATGGCAATGTTACTCAGTTCCAGTGAATACAAGGCAAAAGGTCAGTCACGCAAAAGGTGGACCCCAGCAATAACAGATGAACTGAAATACACCATATACAAAGCGCAAACAAGAGCCTATTCTAGAAATATGTTCTTATCCTGACTCTGTGAGACAAAACAAAATTAGAGAAAGAAGATGATACATATGAATACTGTTTTAACTATACATGAGCAAATAAGAAAATCTAATTAGTTTAAATATAAATAAATTATTGAATTTGAAAACAAGTACAGGACATAAATAATTTGTTGTGTATAGTGTATACTTAAAGATGCCATTAACAATGAAGACTGCAGTAAAACGTTTTCAAAGGTGAAACTGCAACATGTGAGCTAAGATAGTTTTATACAGCTTAGTTGTTATTTATGCTTTGTAAAACTATCCTAGTCTGTTATTTTATGCTTTGTAAAACTATCCTAGTCTGTTATTTTATGCTTTGTAAATCTAACCTAGTCTATTATTTTATGCTTTGTAAAACTATCCTAGTCTGTTATTTTATGCTTTGTAAACCTAACATAGTCTGCTATTTTGTACTTTGTAAAGTTATCCTACTTTGCAATTTGATATTTCTCCTTCAGTGCTAAAAAAAAGTATTGAAGAAAGCATTCCTCATTCTTGTCATTATGAAATAGTTTTATATTAAAAAGCCAATACTGTATAATGAAATATGTGCTAACTTTTGTTGATGGTACAGAACTGTATTAAAGATACCAACAACAACTTGACAAAGTTCAGTGTGTGCACATGGTGTACCCCAATAGGTTCTCAGTACTCTTCAGCTGATCATGTCAGTGACAGGTACATGTGATGATTCTGAATTTATCCAATACAGAAATTCTGGATACCCATTTTTAACTGAGTGACCAGGGCATCATTTGTACTAGCAATTGAACACTATACAATTGGCGCACAAATTGAGCTGACTGTCACTGTGTTAAATGTACTACTGAACCAAAAACTGACTATTTACATATAAATATAAATCAATACTGATTGTATTTTCAGGTAGCTGAACTTTATGAAAAAGCCACCGATATTGAAGTAAGTATTATTTACCATATATTCTTGTTTATGGAGAGATTGGCACATGAGAGGCATAAATGAATACAGATGTGATGTATTAACATAGCATAAGCTAGCACAAAAATCTGTACTCTGGATAATATTTCAGAAATTCTTTGGAAAATATTAACATTGTTCGAAAACAAGAAAGTCAGGACATTTTGTTGGTGTAAACTTATTTTCATATGTGCTGTCTTATTGAAGATTGGCTGTATTGGATATCTAGCAAATTGTTCCTTGCCCTAATGATACACTCTAATAAGCTTCTGCCTGTCTACTTCTTGATGTGTCCCTCTCAGTTATATATCTGTCATCCCCGTGCTCTCTTGCTTTCAACTTTCTCCTACTACATGGTCTTCAACAAGGTGGCACCCATTGATCACCATATATGGAGGCAGAAAACAACTGAATAAGAGGCATAGATTTCACTATCTAGCACAACAAAAGGAAGAGATAATTCATAATCATCTGAATCAGACATGTCAAACTGATGTTGTCCTAGTACTTCAGACCATTCCTAATCTGTTACGGTATTTTTCTTTCTCTCTTCTCTCTCTCTCTCTCTCTCTCTCTCTCGCACGCAGCACGGTCACCGCCCAGACCGATGTACCAGATTTCCCCTTAAATTCAATTCATGTGGAAATCTGATTCATGCAGCCTTAGCATTGGTGTGTTTTACGTCACATCTTCAGCGCCATTTGGAGCTCTGGTGCTTATCCTTCAGTGATGTGTCCGGTTTCAGCCAGCGCTACTGTTCGCTCTCCGCTCTGTAGCCATCTAGTGTTTTTACGGTGTGGGGTAGCTAGCCCCACGCCCAACCTCCTTAGTCACCTCTTACGAATGCATGACGGGTAACAGTGGTTCTATTCTTTACACCCCAATGTGGGCCCCGTAACCACTGGCGGTATTTTACTTTTAAGCATCAGTCCATCAATAACTCAGTTATTATTTAGCAGTTTAACATTTACTGTCGGCATACTGACATTAGAAATATTCAAGTCATTCATTTTGAGTTTACTGCTCTCAATGATGTATGCCAATATAATTAAAGAAGAGAATAAGGAGTTTGAAGAACCTCATGGGAAGCACCAGAACCAATGGATCTGATTAATAAATAAACAGTGGACAAGTATTTGGGGGTTTCCAGAAATTTTTTTTTACCAAACACCAGATTTGAACCGCAAACCCTTATTTCTTACGGCACCCATTGCCTAGCCCTACAATACGAACACTTTTAAGAACACAACCAGCTTGCTCTCTAAGAAAATGGCTTTACTGAAGAGTGTCTTTCATAAAGACCACATTTGTTGAGCACAGAAAAATCAGTTCAAATTAGATCAACCAGTGTTTAGACAAACACATGCGATAAGCTAGCACAAAAATACTAGCACAAAAAGTTACCATTAGACTGATACAATTATTTCAACAAGCTAAAGATGGGTACTTCTGATGAGAGGGACTGTGGTACTGACAAAATGACTTCTGAACATCTTATACAAAGATCTCCAGTATATGAGAAGCAGAGAAGATTGATATTGCTGTTACTGGTGTCATTGCATGATAAGCTCTTTGGAGATCTCAACAACTTGAAGTGAAATACTGCTTTCTTAGAATATATTTAAGCTGACATCTGAGAGTGGATGAAGATGATGAGGAATGTTGACAAAGATAATAGTGACCTCATATGTTAAACTCTGGAAGACAACATTGTTAGATTTGAAGACAGAAATAAACTTGATTATTCTGACTAGCATATAAGAAAGTAGATCTAGATAACTTGCGCACACACTGACAAAACCAACCTTTTTTATAATTTAATCAACACTAGCATAATGGTCACAGGAAACAGAAGAGAAAAGGAACATAAACAAACATCACAAAAAATAATTAATAGGAGATATCAGAGACTCATAGAAGAAAACATAATAGCAGCAAAACAAAGATAGCATGTAAGAGACCAGAAGCTAATCAAGAAAGCATAAGATATTTATGTCTTGTTATACAAATCTTCTTCTTATTCTTCTTTTGTCATCACACTGCTACTGGGTTGTTGTCCAGTGTCGTGGTTTTCTGTTTTTGTCTTGCGCTGTTCTGGTGGCTTGGGTGATTGTTATTTTTGCTCTTTGACAGGATTCTGCTATGCCATCTAACCATCTTTTTCGTGGTCTTCTTCTTTCCTGATGTTCTGTTCTAGAAGACATATAAATCTTCAAGTGCTATATATTCTAGAGAGTTTTGTGAGTTCAACATTACATGGAAGGACAACTAAAAAATAATAATAGATATCTAGAAATGTCAATTTATATCTAAAAGGCCTAAAGCCGAAGGATTGACTTCATTGCACTAAGTTTGACCCCATTTAGCTTGGTCTCTCTCTGCAGAAATTATGCACCATCTGACGAGAGTTATGCACAAACTCCATAGCTCAGGCACAAATCTCAGGGTCTCGGGAAAAATACTCATGTACAGAAAAGCGCTGTCCGATTCAAACCCACAACCATCGAAATGTAGTAGGGGTCCATATTGTAGTGATGATTGTGGTATTTAATGATGGGATACTTGGACGATAATATAGACAAACACTGTCTTTCAGACTTCATATATATTATTTTTGTGATGTTCATCATGAGTAGACACACGTCTGTCCATCTGTCGCTATGTTTACTAATTTACTCTCACCGTCACTCCCTAACTACACAAAAACGTCATTGTTCAGAGTTATGTGTTGCACTTCTACTTAGAGAGTGCAACACATAGTCTCAACTATATAATATCTAATTATACTACCTATCTATCTGACTAACTGTCCATTCCTCCGCTGCCACCTGGGGAGGGGACTATGACATTCCCCTGGAGACCTCGCCGTCGCCACGACGGCGAAATCCCAAAAACAACGCACAGGTAGTGTCCAATAGTGCCCTGAAAAATAATTAGCAAACCAGATGGTAAAAAAAAAACCCTGTACAAACAGGAATGGCTGTACACATAAAAATTGTGATTAGCATATCGAGCAAGCATAGTGTATCAAAATGATGTAGAAATAAGTACTCACACTATTAAAAACATAAGCACAGGTGTTCCACGCAGATAGGCATGTATACAGCACATCATCCCGAGATAGCATCCTCAACCGTCCAATAGTTTTGTATAATCCAATAGTGAACTTGTTTTACGTAATTATTGCATACCAGGCCAGGTTAAGACAGTCAAGCATGGGTGATCCAAGGTTGATTGAAGAACTGTTAGCGCCGAACTTGAAATTCAGGATCCTGACCGGGGCAGCACACCACACCGGTCGCCCAAATGTAACGAATGACAAGCAAAGGGCTGGGGTTGATTGAAGAACTGTTAGCGCCGAACTTGAAATGCAGGATCCAGACCGGGGCAGCACACCACACCGGTCGCCCAAATGTAACGAATGACAAGCAAAGGGCTGGCTCTAGGTCTCTAACTTGATTGAAGAAATGGTCATTTGAAATACAATCCTGACCAGGAATGCGAAAAAAAACATAGCCATCTATATGCCAGTCAGAAAGGCGAAAAGAGGATCTTGTGAAACCAATATCATCCACATCATTATACGAGGACAATCATCATTAGAAAAACGAGCATATCGTGGAAGTTGTAGCAGGTGTAGATGAAATATATAAAAACATACAATCAACACCAGACTCACATTGATTCTGGTCCACGAACGTACCTAGCGGGCAGGTCTTGTTTCATTTTTCTGACACCATTTGTAGTAGGGGTCCATATTGTAGTGATGATTGTGGTATTTAATGATGGGATACTTGGACGATAATATAGACAAACACTGTCTTTCAGACTTCATATATATTTATTTTTGTGATGTTCATCATGAGTAGACACACGTTCGTCCATCTGTCGCTATGTTTACTAATTTACTCTCACCGTCACTCCCTAACTACACAAAAACGTCATTGTTCAGAGTTATGTGTTGCACTTCTACTTAGAGAGTGCAACACATAGTCTCAACTATATAATATCTAATTATACTACCTATCTATCTGACTAACTGTCCATTCCTCCGCTGCCACCTGGGGAGGGGACTATGACAGAAATGCAAGACACATGTATAACCACTTAGCCCGTCAATTTATATATTTGCTCCTAGTTGATTATAGAGATATATATTATAATATATTCTGCATATCTGATATTGATCCCAGAGATATTTATATGAAACAGATATGTTGGTCTGGTATAGTTACACCAAACTGTTTTCATTTACATTGATAACGCAATGTTTTTGTGTGTGTAGTGAGATCATGAATAATTCAGTGATTGAAGTACTATAATATGGACCGCAACAGCTGCACTGTCCACTTATGGAATAACCAACAAAAAATAAAGTATGTCGGTTTTGGTGGTTTTAAAATAACTATGAAACTACTTTATCATGCAAGCATCACATGGTGTTCACATGATCAGGCTTCAGAACATACAGGCTTTTAATAAAGACAGATTTCTCTGCTTCATATCTGATGCAGAACACTATGACCCTCCTCATGTATATTTACATAATGCTTACAACTGTGTCAGCACCTTCTATTCAGTATTCCTTTTGATATTTCTAGATCTAGGTCTTAGAACTATAAAACTATTATATTGTCTTATCAGCTTAGCTATCTGTCTGTTTTTGTTGTGTATAGTGGTTACACAGTGTAAACCTGTCATTTGTATAGAAGTCCATTGTATATAATACAAATAACAAACAAATGAAATATCTTCTTATTCTTCAAACGCTCCATATCAACCACTTGTTAACCACCCTGTGTGATCTGTATGTGATCTGAGCCTAAGAGTGATTGTACGTTGTTCCAGCTATGCGCCTACAAGTAGGCCAGCCTATCCAATTTCTGCGATGCTTTTATTTACTAGGGTAGCTTCTCTAGGTCCTACATCAGTCGCTTCTTACGACTTGCCTTTTAGGTTGCAGTGGTACTATTCTTTGCTACTAAAGTAAGTATTATTTACCATATATTCTTGTTTGTGGAGAGATTGGCACATGAGAGGCATAAATGACTACAGATGTGATGTATTAACATAGCATAAGCTAGCACAAAAATCTGTACTCTGGATAATATTTCAGAAATTCTTTGGAAAATATTAACATTGTTTGAAAACAAGAAAGTCAGGACATTTTGTTGGTGTAAACTTATTTTCATATGTACTGTCTTCTTATTGAAGATTGGCTGTATTGGATATCTAGCAAATTGTTCCTTGCCCTAATGATACACTCTAATAAGCTTCTGCCTGTCTACTTAGAACTTCATTACTTCATTATCCAATTTCTGCAATACTTTTTATTTACTAGGTAGCTTCTCTAGGTCCTACATCAGTCGTTCTACGACTTGCCTTTTAGGTTGCAGTGGTACTATTCTTTGCTACTAAAGTTTGGTACTAGAGTTTTAAAATAAAAAAATCCTTACAAAATATCTTCTAAATTACATCGAAACCCTCGCCTGTGCTACGGAGTTCAGTGCACTGCTGCTGAGATCTTCCTGTGTAAGAAAGAGATTGGATCACATATGGTAACTCACCAAAGTACAATGATGATGGTTCTATCAATCAATCAATTAATCAAGACAGGTCATCAGTAGAGGTAATTTTCATTATAAGTTGGAAATACTTATTTGATTTCTTTATTTGAGTTTAACTTAAGAATGTTTTATCATGTTTTGTGTTAAACTATCAAGTTAACAACTAGTGTTGTCTGTTTACAGTTGAAGATTTCAATATTGTGTCACTTCCTGGCAACTTGTTATATTACTTTCTCATAACTTTTTATTTACAGCTACAAGATCAGTGTGAAGATATTCGATGGCATTTCATTGGACATTTACAAAGAAATAAAGTATCCAACTTGTTGAGTATGTACTGCTTTGTCAAAAATGTCTATCAAAATCAAAATAGTAGTAGTGTTTGTCACCCTGCCATTGCCTGCTTTATCCCCCTTCTGTTCTATAGGTAGTTTTATAGTTAATCATATCAATCATGTTAAATTCAAGTTATATCAGGATGTCTCTATGTGTTGTACCAGCTGTCATAGATTCCCCTTCCCTAAACTTCATAACCCTCCTTAATAATAACTGTCCATCGCAAGTGATGAGGTGTGTGTGGAGGTGACTACAGTACAGTCCTGGAACACAATCCCCTTACCAAAAATGGCAGATACATGATCAAGATTGGATATGTGGGTGTTGTGTGTTCTGTATTTTCACGCAGTTTATTTTCCTCTGTGACCTCATCAGTACGGCGATTCTCAGATATGCAAATTCCTCTTGTGTTGTTGCAGCTCCATGCTTGGTGATCTTGCACAAGGGATTCCCCACACATGGTGTCCACATCAATGCATTTTAGAGACACTTAAAGAGTATATTTAAAGTGTTTTTTCTGTTCACCAACCGATCGTCTCCCCCCATCAAGCTCGCCAGATACCAACTGTTTTGAGATGCGCTTATGAGGCATCTGCGCAACATGACCAACACATCATCCTACAACAGGGTATGGACTCTTGGCTATTATTAGAACTTCTGTATCTGGACTCTTTTCTTAGTTCTCAGAGGATAACACTTTACGGTAATTTTTTAATTGTTGCAGGTGCGATTGTATAAGTGCACATATTCTAGTGTTAGCATCCTTGAGTGCACCCTATGCGCAATGTTACATTTAAAACTACTTTTGCAGTTTACAATTATCAAGTCACTTTGTTTAATTCACTAGTTCATTATATCTCATATTCCTTTATATTTTCTGGTGACCTTTGATTCATTGCTAGACTTAATTAATTAACTTCTGCATTTTTCCTACAGAACTGAAAAATCTTTTTCTTTTGTTCACTGATTTGATTTTACGCCAAAATCCATGTTTTTATTTGTTCCTTAATTCTCATTTATTTTTCTTTAATTCGAAGCATTCATTGTTTAATTACATAATGGGAGTAAAAAACAGTAAAACTGTACCAAATGCAGAATACCAACGCTTGAAGTCGGTTAGTTTTACAAAGCACAATAACAAACTATATCAACCACAATATTTATATCAAACACATTTTTATCTTGTATCCTTTGCTTGATAAAGGCCTTCTGGTTGAAATGTTGATTTAATATTTTGTCATACCTTGTAAAAGTACTTTACTTTTATTCTTGTATATTTCACCTTTGTTTCATTAAACTATATTTAGTTACATATTTTATTTTCAGAGGTACCCAATCTGTTTGCGATTGAAACCATTGACAGTATTCGTCTTGCTAACACCATTAATGAAACATGGCAGCGGCTCAACAAACAGATTCCACTGAAGGTCATGGCTCAGGTCAACACAAGTGGAGAAGAAAGTAAATGTTCTCATTTCTTCCTATTTCTTTTTGTACTAGAAATTTATAAGTTAAATATATCAAACAATATATTACATTAGTATCTCATCATAATATGAACGGGGGCTAAAGACGATGGATTTACTTCATTGCATCAAGTTTTTACCCTGTATAGTTTGGTCCCTTCTCCGCAGAAATGACATGTCATCTGTCAAGAGTATTGCACAAAGTATGAACTTTGTAGCTCCAGCAACAATCCTAGACATCTCTGGAAAAAATGCACTTGTGAACAGAACAACAAGATCTGAATTCGAACTTATGACCTTTGAAACACAAGGCAACAGCTTAACCACAGAGGCCCTCATCTCATCATAATAAATATTAATGTAATATGTTAATTTATGTTAATCTAATGATGTAATGTATAACTATCTTCTCTATGTGCAATAACTCTCATTCTTTTCTTTCTTGGGGGGGTTCTCTGTCACATAGAGGTAGGGTATTCATCTCTCACTTCAGAAGTACTCAGTTTGTTTCCCCATATGGATGTATTGACTATTTTTAAGTGACTCTTGATCTCAATGTCAGTGAGATTGAGTTCCTAGTCTTATTGGAGACTGGCGATAAAATGTAGGTCTTGTGTTCATGTTGAGCACATAAAAGAACACTTTACAGTTGAAAATCGAAAAGAGTAGGCTAGAAAGCTGCTGCTCAGATAAAATTTATTAAAAAATTAAAAGAAAGGGAAAATATATTTGTGTAGTCTACCCAGGAGTGTGGCGTCTGTGGCCTAGGAGTTAGTAGCTTGGTCTATTAACCTCAACGTTCTGAGTTAAAATCACACTGCGCACAGTTTGGTTGCAAATTGTTTCGCGTGGATTTTTATAAAAGGACGATGACACCACCCGTTCAGGAAGCAATGGCAAACTACTGAACGTAATAATGCCTAGAAAAATCACAAACAGCGTTAAAAAGCTGGGGTTGATTCGCAACGTCCTGTAAAGGATATGTAATTAACTTTTTTTAGTCTACCCAAATAAAACTTCCTAGTACAGTCTACAGTTTTTAGTCCACAAGTGTTCTACCATAAACACTTTTAGCTAATTAAAAGGGATTGAGGAAATATGAGGCCAACCTAAAAGCGTAGTCATCAGCTGTATCTAGTTTTTCCACACTTGTGTCTTATAAACTCTGAAACTTTCTTCCTGTACAGGCAAAAGTGGATGTTCACCCAATGAAGTCACAGAGTTAGTCAAGCATATTCGACAAGAGTGTCCTAAAATGAGCCTTATTGGTCTTATGACTATTGGTTCCTTTGATCATGATCCAAGCACTGGTGTTAACCCAGACTTTGAGGTATGTAAGTCTTACATTTCTAGATTCATCTATTATCTCTAGTTAATTTTTTTCCAGACAGATCAGTTTTAAAGTTGTGTATTAATATGTTTGTATTTCTAGGACTATTTAGTCATACAAATACAACCTGAATACCAAAAGCTTACAGCCTGAAAATGGAATCATCAAGAGGAAGGAGTAGACCAAGAAAAAGATCTTGACACTTTCGCTGCCACAGACGACAAAAGTCGGTGAAGTACCAACTCCTTTCGCTGCCGCGAAGACTTTTGTCGGCGGACATGTGCCGCCGAATGTCTTTTTAAACGGGAGTATCGCTTGTCAAAACGGGGTCCTGTGACCTACTACTTCTGTATTGTTCCGACGAGCTCTCCAAAATGGCGGACACATGTGGTAAACGTCGGTATAAGTCAGATTTTTTTCTTCAATTTTTTCGTAAGTAAACAAAAATTTTCAAAAAGGACGATTAGCTGATGAATAGTGATGTCCAAAATGACTCTTTTTCCGACTTTTTAGCCAGTGATAGTGTTAAAACGAACTCTGAATGTGATATGAATTTGAACTGTGATTCATGTGACGATGTTTATCGATCAATAGCAGACATTCCAGGGTACAGGAGTAGATGACGGATACCCAACTCGAAAATGACAGCATATCATACTGTGGATAGGTATGGGAATATCAGTTACTACAATAGCTTGTGGATTATAAAGAATATATTCCACATATAGACAGGTTAGTAGCTAATTAATATATTTACACTTCCATAGTTTAAAAGTCCAAAGTTTATTATTTTTTACGATTTTTTGAAATTGTCACCCTGAAAACTGATCATGCCTAAAAATAGTGTGGCAGTGAGCCAGACTTTGTTGAAAAATGGTTGGCAGCGAAAGTGTTAAAACTTACAGATATCTTAAAGCTCCAGAATACCACAGCATAGCAAGTGACTGAGCGTGCACTATCTCAGAAGCTGATCATCAGTTAAACCTGCGACGTCTAATGAGAAAAAAGCAGTAAGGACAAAAGAATGAAAGAAAAAAAGATTTAGTCATAGATTTGAATTTTTACATTATTGTGTAAGATTGCAAGCTATTTGTTTTCTAATTTCTTCTGCGTGAATGTTTTTCTTGTTCTTCATGGTCTTACATATTTCAACCAGGCAGTATTTCAAAGTTTCCCATTTAACCTTCTTGTGTGAAATGATAGAGATACTTGGAAACCTTGGACTAAAAATACTCACAAATAAAAATAGTTACTATTTTAACAAATTCCAAGACTTGAGAACAATAAGTTGTGGCTTTCTCTTATGTAGACACTGATATCATGTTAAGTGTGATAGTTCTGCTAAGGGAACTTTCTCTTCCAAGGATGATTTGCTTAACGATTGATTGGTTGATGTTATGTGGCCATCTCATATTTTTACAGAATGGTATTGCTGACCCTATGTCTAACTCACTGTAATTGTCTTTTACAACATGCCTAGTAGGATATAGATTGTCTATCCTTTACTCTCATGAAAGAGGCTATATGTATCCCCGGGCATTGATATAGTATACCTAGTTCATTCAGTTGATAGAATATCCCTTATGAAACTTTACGCCAATGAGTTCCCCTGAAACACCCCCAGTGATACACACGGTTCTCTGCCTCTGATGCATCCAATTGCAATTCGTCTATCACATCTTTCCCTCCCTTTCCTATTCCCTTCCATGATTGTGTTTTCCAAGCCATTATATTTTATTTAACCAAAATAATTCAATTTTAATTCAATATTTTTCAATAGCTAAAAATTTTAATATATAGATCTGGTTTTATAGATTTGCCTAGCATGTAGCTATGTTAAAGTATAATATTGTATAAAAGTGTCATTATTTGATGTATCTTTGCTTATTTGTTACAGACACTGTTTAAAATTCGAGAAAATATTTGCCAAGATTTAAATATTCAAAGACCTGATTTGGAACTTAGCATGGGCATGTCTGGTGATTATGAACATGCTGTGAGTAGCACTTTTTCTTGAATCTTTGAAATAATTGCTCGTCGGTTAAATGAGGACTATCATCATAGCACGCTGGACACGTCCATAGGTGCTCCGATCCCGGCTTCAACAAATCCAGAAGTGTAAAATGGCCTAACACACCAGTTCAATGTTGATTAATCAATCTTTTTGCATATTTGGTCTGTCACTCTTTTTGGGTTGTACCAATATCAACACCCATCTCGCTCCATCAACGACTGAGATTCACAACCCTGAAACTCTCCTGTTCGAAAAGATTCTCTCAGTGCATTAAGAATGTCATTTCAGTCCATTGCAACCCCCACTAATATCGTAGCCATGACAGCCAATCTATCAACTCATTCATTACCTCCGACTCCTGCTTGCCCAGGGACGAAAATGAAGGTGAAATTGCTCATCATCATATGTCATGCTGGCTGGTGTAGGCAATCGTGGATCTCCACAAACCTCTATAATTAGTACTATCAGTTTGGACACTATTAAGTGCCATGAAGACAGACTGTCTATCTTTAAGCTCTCTAACAGTTTAGAAATATTCTGATGCTTTACTTTGTCAAGTGCATTGGTGTACTCTATAAAGTACAAGTATAGATCTGTTTTTACTTATACTCTTTCTATTAGGGTTCTTAGGATATATGCAGCGTTGCAATGATCTTACTTCAACAAACTCTAGTTTTCTAGCTTGAGTCATTGTCCTTACTTTACATGTCCCTATGTTTATATTGTTTTAAATATTGATGTTGCTTACAGTAGTCAGATGACGATCTAGTGTCACCTGTAGCACATGATCACTCCTACCAGTTGAGACAGTTCCTATGGAAACCTCAATAACATCTTTTGTATTATTCCCATTGTTTTGATCCATGCATTTTCTTGGGAGAGTAATGTGATGGTTTCCCCTTGCCTTCCACATGACAGAGCTAAAGTCTTGAGCAACACTTTCTTCTTGTCGGGACAAGTGAGTACACCTCTCTGACTGACAGAAAAGGTGGATAACTCGGAGAATAATTTCTAGTCAGACATACTGTAGTACTTCCTTCCGTTCGCTTGAAATTTGTCTATATATTCAATGTTGTCTCTTGTATGAACTTCACTGTCTTTTGTAGCTCACACAGAGGTCCGTGTAGTTTTCTGTCGAGTGTTGTTTCGTTAAGCCAGTGAGTTTGCCTCAGTGTATCATATTCGGGGCAGTCTTAAAGTATGTGCTCTGCAGTCTGGTGTGCCTGTCCACATGGCTGAATTGCCAATCTTGAATTTTGTATACATGTGGCTGCGGAGTAGATTGTGTCCTGTTCTAAGGAGCAGAATGACTTGTTCCAATCTGCTCATATTATAATAATGTAGTACTTGAAGATGAATCTTTGTAATAATTTATAATCCGCTATAATGTATCACTTTAGGTTGAATCTTTGTAATAATTTCTAGTCAGACATAATGTATCACTTTAGGTTGGTTATTGGTTACTAAACTGACGTCATTGCACTCCTGGCAAACCCATAGGTGCTCAGTCTCCCCAACAGATATCGAAGAGTATGCATACTGATGGTTCCTGTGGCTCGCTGATTAAACACACCTCTCACTCTGCCTCTCAGGCATCCAGTTCGACTTGAACAAAGGGTAATTCCAAACTGCTTAAATCGCTTGATCGATTCAACATCGATTTTAGTGTCCTCATCCAACAGAGAGTCTCGAAGAGACCGAAGAATATCCCCTTATCCATCTTCAACTCCCCAACAATCGATGCTGTTGATGCAAGCCTGTCCGCTCTCTCATTACCGTAAACACCCGCATGCCCAGGACAGTATATCCACGTAAGCCGCTGGAGGTTAGAAACTTCTATAGACGACATCCACTCATACCGAAACCTGCCCTTCTGGATCTTGTGAAGCATCGACTGAGAGTCAGATACAACAACTGCCCCAGTAAATGAAGTCCCAGAAATCCAACTTAGGTTGAATCTTTGTAATAATTTTAGTCAGACATAATGTATCACTTTAGGTTGAATCTTTGTAATAATTTCTAGTCAGACATAATATATCACTTTAGGTTAAATCTTTGTACTAAGTTCCTTATAACTTTGATGCTTTATTCTCTTTCAGATTGAAATGGGAAGTACTAATATTAGAGTTGGAAGTACCATATTTGGTGTTCGTGATATGTCACATACCAGCCAGCAAACCAAAGAATCAAATGCACATGCTGCTGGAGATGACAAATCCTCTGTGGATAAAAAGATTGACTCTGGTCTTGAACATATTAAGAATCTGACTGTCAGTTAATGATTGAACATTCAAAGCTGATTATTTCTTACTTATAATTATAAACATATGGTCACAAGCAGTGGTGGTTACAGTGTGTTTTGGCTAGTGGGGATATTTGTAAATAATTTGGCAGTTAAATGTGCTCAAACATGAGTGATATTTTTTCATTCTTCTTTTATGACTCCAGGATTAGTCTAATTTACTACTGATTCTTGTGTGAAGACTTACTTGCCTTATTACTAGTGTCTCTCACCATTCAGACCAACCTTATTCTGACGGTACTTGTAATTTATATCCCCAAGTAAAGTATCAGGGTTTCCTGTAGTTCAAACAAGTAGAACATGCACTCTGAAGTTTTGTGCCCAAGCTTGCCTCAAACCACAGAATTTCCATGGCACATTGCTGCATGTTATCAACTCGGCTATCAGCGACCTCCAGCTCTAGTGATCAACCATATTATGTAACAAGGGTAACCCTACCTGAGTAGGAGTCTGCGCAGCACTAAGCATAGCACTACACGCCTAGAGCTGTTGGAGGTTTCTGGGTTTTAAAGAAAGCCGGGTGCTACCCCCAATGCACTATAGGAAAAAGAGTGAAAACTCATAATTCCTGGGACTCAAAGAAGAATGTAACAAGGGTTTAAGATGACAATATCATACAGTATAAATACTGTTCATCATAAAGATAACACTAACAAGACAGCAATATATCGTTTTACATTTATATTTTATCAGTCTTTCAGACAAATGTTTCAAGTCTATGTATCCCAAACTAATCTACACATTATAATCACCAAAAAAAGTGAACATGAAAATCTACAAACATGCTGACCGCCAAAAAAGGATTTTCTGCAAAACGTAGTCATACTGAAATGCTAACTTACCTTTATGTTTTTCCAATTGAGATATATCATTGATACATGAAGAAAAATTATTATGTCGATGCAGTCCTAAATGTTTTATTGAAATTGTTGTAGAAAAGTTATTGCGCTAAACATGCTGTTTAAACCAAAAATCGGCAGAGTTCACTGTAAAATTGAAGATTCAAACAACTATCTTACAAATACAGCATTAAATACATTTCTATTGAAGGTCCTTGCTATACAGGTTATATTTCTGGGCAATCCTCTCGGAAGTTGCAAATGCATATTTCAACATATTTTCCTAGATGTTGGTGTTGTCTTTACGTTATAAAATTGAAAATAATTCAACCAATATTTGTCATTTTTGTTTATCTAATATCCATCTATGTAAGTTGTATTCATAGGTTAAAAACTGAATTTGAGCCAGTAAAAATTACAATCTCAGTTGGTTAATAGATTTCTTGTGTTAACTGGCCATGCATTGTTGAGAGAGTGGTGTTTATTGCTGTGGCTTTACTTGATATTTAGAACAGAACTGTCCACGATTCATACATTTCTAATGTTTCTCTATTTGAATACCTTATTAGGGAATGTTAACCCGAAACAAATGCTTGCAGAAAACGGATGCACCAGGCCATAAAGGCACATAACATGGTGCAACGACCCTCACAATGAGGAATGGGATAACGGATTCTACGGTCGCCAATCTGCCTCGGAGATTTCGCTACGCAGTAAGAATGTCAGACCCACCATCACGAGGGTGGCCAAAACTTACTGCTGGAAGAGGTCGGCACAAACGGGAAGCAGAAATCATAGGAATTATATCCTACAGAACTGCCCTCAGTGTGCAGACTTAGAAGAAAGAGGTGGCCCACTTACACTAGCGTCCAAGACAAACTGTATGGCGTGGCTGATAATCTGAGGCAGATGGCTGCCTTTATTAGAGAATCTGAAATCCCAATCTAGTGAGAACGCAGAAGAAGAAGAAAGAATACCTTATATTGGTACTAACCATGTCTAGTCTTCATGGTTGAGTTGAAAGCAAATCCATCAGTGCAAGCATATATTGCAATTTGAGGTTAGCTGTCTATAGTTTTCGATGTAGCTGTTT
This sequence comes from Arion vulgaris, assembly GCA_020796225.1. Classification (NCBI taxonomy): domain Eukaryota; kingdom Metazoa; phylum Mollusca; class Gastropoda; order Stylommatophora; family Arionidae; genus Arion; species Arion vulgaris. Next base: position 23,487,843 of record CM036753.1, read on the forward strand.
TTAGTATTGTTGAAAATTGTGTTTTTTTTATTAATTTATTGTCCATAAATTAAACACGGATATAACACAAGGGCGAGTCATCTGGAACATAAATTAAAGCTCCCACCCCTATGCTTAAAGGCAAGAGTGGATAACCAATTCCATCATCCACCTGAGGAAAGACAATAGATTGTCCATAAATGATAAACTTATTATGGGTAGTCTTAACACCATTCTGGGATAAATTACTGGGTGTGTTTCTCCTATTTTCTGTCTTAGAATGTGTTGTTCTACTCTGTTTGTTTATGCTACTTGTAGTTGGGTACTTTTCTTTCAGATTGTTGGTTGCATGTTTATGACAAATTCTTCTATAATGCTCTGTTGCTTACAACATTACATTTACTTCATGGATACATGAGTTCAAAGTCTGTATCATTATCAGAAAGAGATGTTGATGTACTTCTGTACTCCACATATGAACATAAGCGCTTCATTTTGTATTGTAGCCAATAACCGATCGAACATATCAGAGATTCAGCTATATGAGTTTTACTTGTACTAAGCTGGTGCTTGAAATATGTTTCAGTTCAAGAGTCTGCTGGTTTTGTCTTTCACTTTGTGCACGAAGACACCGAAGGATCTGCCTATCAAGTTTCACTCATATGTTGTTTTCTCTTCTCTTGATAGTGTCTATCATGCTTCAGATTATCCTTATCTTCTGTAAGATGTCCAATATTCACCCTGTATTCTTTTTGCATCTTCATACTACAAGTTTAATATGTTTTATGGCCATGTTCTTTTAAAACTATGCATCAGAAAAGTTTACATTTATAAAGAAAAAATAACAACTTTTGAATGCGTATTTCTGTAGATTTAATCTGACAGTTTTGCAATGTAGACAAATACAGTAACACATATTGACCCAGACAGGCAGGTTAAAAGCACTCCAGGGATTCAAAATGATATGACAGCAATAATCTTTAGCTGAGTTAGAAAGTTGTCTACTGAACACTTCTTTAGGATTCACAAAATCTAGCTTTTTTTGGCTATTAAATGACTACATTATACACTTTACCCTGAATAGCATGTACAAGTAATATATAGCAAACTCTATATACAGAGCATATTGGTTGCAGGTTATCAGGTATCTAGCTATTCTAAAAGTTGAACAAGTCTTTCTGACATTTAGTCTCTTATAGATAACAGAGGAAGCTTTATATAGAGCTTTTTCAGTGTCAATACCAAGCATATTTTGCATTGTGTAAACATTTATTTTGGTCGTATTTTTTATACTCAAGGGTATGCTGATATGAAGTCCGAGATCAGGTTCTTTCCTGGTAGTTCATAAAATGTGGTGTCATATAGTCAATCCCCACCATCCTTTATGGCTCTCTAAATATGCAGGATAAAAATATGTACTCTGGTTCTTGGATGTCTAAATGAATTTTAACGTCCTGCGCTCTCAAATCCCCTAGCCTGTCATAAATACATTGTAGGATGCTTCTGTGCACAGTCTGCCAGATAGCAGCCTTAATTATGCCTCAAGCTCAGTTATTCTTCCCAGAATAGTATGAATTCGTTTAGCTATGCTGCATCACAAAGAGAAATCATAGAATTGGGTATCGGTGTGGTTACCTGATCTTTAACCATTGACCAAGAAGAATTGGTGGTTTCAACAATGCACCACTGAGTTGAAGATGTGGACTATAATCAAACTCTAGGATTCCCACATAAGCAATGTGGATAACTTAGTGTTAGCTATAACACAAAGTGTACCTCATATAAACCATGTTATAAATGAAGACAAAAAATAAATTTTTTAAATTGTGTTTGAAATGAAAACATTCATTTATTTAAAACTTTATGACACAAACTACTCAACATAAAAGCAAAGGTCCTTCGAAACAAATTAACAAAAATCATTACATGAATGAAATCTAATGTAAATTAAGTTAGTCAACTCTCCATTATCTAGAGAAAGATTAACTTGTCTACGGTTAAATTAATTAATTTCTTCATTATTAAAGTTTTAAAATAATGAAGGCTACTGAATATTTAATATTGATTCATATTGACATGTTCTTTCAGTCCACATTTTTCAGCGCATCAACATTAGTCCTTTTAGCAGTTTATGGGATTCTTAGTAATTTTCTATAAAGCTATATCTCGAGATTTGATTGTACTCTGGAGATTTGATTGTTTATTTATTGTCCATGACTCACTTTCACATGTCAGTACTGACACTATGTAGCACTGAAAAATTATGTTTCTTCTGATTTCAACAGTTAATTTGTTGTGCATATAATGCCATTCATTTTCTGGAATGCTGGTATATTCTATTGTTTATTTCTGATCTACATCTACCAGCTGACGTTATCAGAATTAAATATACAGTAGGAGTCGGTGTGCTAAGCCTTTGTCATGCATTCTGAAGGTAGTGAGTTCAAATCCAGAACGCACCATTCTGTTCACAAGTGCATTTTTTTCTAGAGACCCCTAGGATTGTTGCAGGAGCTATGGATTTCATGCAATACTCTTGGCAGGTAGAGTGCCACTTCTGTGGAGAGGGAGGGATCAAATTATATGGAATAAAAACCTGGTGCGATGAAGTTGATCCTTCAGTTTTAGACCCTTTAGATATACAGTAGCTTAAATTCATATTCAGTTGACACTGCATCCAAACTCTACTACATTTTGACTTTTTGTTGAAACTATGGTTATGAATCAACCATGGTCTTACACTCCACCATCACCCTGGATAATTGAGAGTTGACTATTGTTATTAGGAACATATAACTAGATGAAAAAATTATATATGTTCATGGGCAAGTTTTATAACAAAAGCATGAATTGTACATCTTATATGAAAATGTGCGATGAGGTAGGTCAGGAATACAGTTATACATCAGTCCCCAACCAATTATCAGTAAACTGAACATAACACATGCAAGAAAAATAAACTGGATGATTGATAAGATAAACTGTAGTTAGTCACTATCATTAGAGACAGACAGATACAACAAAATGTGATTTTCAAAGACTTTCATAATGGGGAAATGGAGATTTAAAAGAAAATTTAGAAGAAAAAAAAGCAATTTGATGAAATGTTGAAAGGCATATGTAAGAAATTCTCATTAAATCTGGTTAAATGTTTACGCTGATGTTTCAGAATATGTCAAAACTTTCAATTACACCTTCAACGTATGTCATTTCACATACTACAATCAGCCTATATCAAAGGTCCCCAACCCGTATCTCTTATGCAACCTTTTGCAATACTGATATCAATTATTCACAGGCAACCAATACATACTAATTTTTAAATATCTAATTCTTATAATTTTGTTTGTTCTATATGTGTTATGATATTGTAATAATCTTCAATATATGATATTTATACCTCTTAAATGCTTGTAACATGGAACTAGATATTGGTTAGCTTGCTACAAAATCTCAAGTACTGTTTAAAATGTGGTCAAATGATGACTCTACATGACATTCATCTATTTTGCTCTTAAATGTGGCCCTTTCATGCTGAAAGGTTGGGGACCTCTGATCTATACTATTTGACAGAAAGAAAATGAAGTAATCAAATACATTTTGAAAGTAAATATCAGCAATGGACTTGCGAATATGTTCTCTGTCCCACATACTGCATCATATTAAACAAGTTCTTTTTAATCCAACATTTACATTTTAAAAATATACAATTAGAAATTAACATTACTAGTACCACATTAATAATAAGAGTACACTGCAGTAAAGCTATATACCAAGTGGAAGAATATCCAAACACAAAGTAAACTAGTTTTACAATGTTCAGCAACAGAGTAAATAGACATGACTAAAAGGTCATAATCAAGCAAAGAATACAAGATAATATATAGTGAAATATGATGGCACTGTTTGAAAACTATCAGCCAGAAAACTAATCAGGAACCTATCTCATAAAGAACTGCAGTAGCGTAGTTGTTAGTGAGCTCGCTTCTTAGGCTAGTGACCCAGCTTCAATTCCACAGTGAGCATGGAATTTTTTCCAACCCAGCCTCAATTGGGCACCAGGAAAAGCACTGGGAAGTAAAGGGCCAGTTGATGTTGACCACCTGACATATCATGTGCCGACGGCTAATGAAAAATATGAGGCTTACACCATGTTACCCTATATACCCTGTGGTATAAAAAGTGTTCCTTTACTTTATATTTTACCTATCTCATATATGGTGAAATGTGATAGCACTGTTTGAAAACTATCAGCAAGAAAACTAATGAGGAACCTATCTATTTGTATCCTTTGTTGGCTAATTTAGTCTGTCGCTGTACTTTATAAAACTATCTTGCATCATGTTTCAACATTACTACTAGTACAGTAGCACTGCTGATTGTTTCATTATTTTTAAAATAAAATAATACAACTGAAACTATTATATTCTGACTGCATGTTGACAGCTTGATCCATCCTTGAATGCTTTTACATGAATGTCACTAGCTCAGTGCTCTCTGAATATGTAAACAATGTTATTTATTATATGTAATATACAGTTTCTGTATCCAACATTTGTTCTGTAGCTTATGGAACAAGTCACTAGTACAACCAAATTATGTTATAAGTATAAATTTTAAAAATATAAAATACTGTATTGTTTGTATTCTTGCCTAGGTATTATAATCTTGATTCTCCGAAAGAAGTCATTCTTATTTTTCATGCTTGTTGGCCTACATGCTATCTGATATAACCAATAAAAGACTTGTCCTTAGGTTGAAAGGGGTGTGCCTCAGCTTAAATCCTCTAAATAGCAAACAAACTCTTGCTTAATCCTATTATTTTCAAATAAATTGATAGTAAAAATAATTTGTAACCACTATTGATCGACTATAGTAGGTCATGATAGCATTGCAGTTAGTGCACTTGTTTCATAAGCATATCATCCCAAGATCAAATTCCCTGGTTGGTGAAGGATTTTTCGACAGTACCGACCATCTCTTGGGTCAGCCCCAGCCTAAAATGGGTACCATAGAAACACAAGGAAGTAAAGGCAGCCAACATGATTTAGACCACATCATCCATTGTGTGTTGATGGCCAAAGAAAAATACAGATCTAAAACAGTATTCCTCAATATACCACACATGGTATGTAAATAGGTACTTAATTCATATTTTGAAACGTCTCAGAATAAAAATAAAATCAATTGCAATACAAAGGATTCATATCGTGTTTTCATAATTTTAAACTGATATTTCCATATTGTATAGCTTTGCAGTTCAGTGTATACATATATGGTCAGAGCTTACTAAGACATCATTCAAGTTGTTCAGATCAGAACAGTGCACACACACACACGAGATAGTAGACCATATATGACATCAAATGTTATTTCACATCAAAGGTTGCTTGTAATGGATTTCAAACACTTTCAGTTTGATGTATAGCCATTGCCTCAAAGTATTATCTTCAACACTGATATTTCCCAGTTTATGTCTCAACTATTTATGTGTCTATCTTTACTATAGGTAGAACCAATACTGACATACGGATGCGAGTCATGGACAATAAACAAACAGATCGAAAAATCTCTGGAGGCCACAGAGATGTGGTTTTACAGAAAAATGATGAGAATCCCATGGACTGCTAAAATCACTAATGTTGAGGTGTTGAATGAGGTCAAGACACAGAGAAAACTTATTATCAAAATAAGAAAGTGGCAGTCATTTTTCAGACATGTGATGAGGAGGGGAGGTTTAGAACACATTGAAATAACTGGTAATATCGAGGGTAGATGAGACAGAGGAAGACAGAAAGAGAAAATTTTGGATAGCCTGACATCATGGCACAGTAGAGCGTCAACATCTGAACTGATAGCAAACACCAAAGATGGAGATCCATAATCGCCTACGCCAGCCGGCACAGCACCTGATGATGATCTTTACTATTTTTCATTTCTAATCTATCCAGTACTTCATTTACAAATAACAATAATAAGAAACGTAAACAAACATAAAACCTTAGACAGCAAAGTCTCCCATTTTTATCCACCATAATTCTGAAAATTTCACCTTTGTTAAATGTTAGGAAGTTCTCTATAATACTTTATCCTCAACAGCTGAAATCGTGAGAGGAAGGGAGTCCCTCATTTTTCACTCCCCTAGAAATAAGCTTTTTGAACATCTGCTCATGATTTGATCTGTTCTCTAGCTCTATTTAGGTCACCACCCTCATCATGTTTGTCCCCCTCCAGAAAAAGCAAACTTTCTAATTTTGTCTGTGTTTAATAACTCTTTCCACACACTGCATCACAGAGGAAGTCTGTTGAACGCCATTCGCTGTACACTGACCATTAGAGTTGTTCCCTATAAGTCTTTCTAGTTTTACTTCTATTTTACTTCTACTACTTTTTAACCTTGTTATTCTAACAGGTTGTCTAGTTTTCTTTAATTAGTATTTAATAAGATAGATATATATATGTTTATTTATTGACGAGTAGTTATTAATTTATTTTAAAAAAGTTATTTTTCACCTCCTTTGAATTAACTGTTAAAAACTTGAGGAAATAACTGTGCGTGGAAAGAGTTAAATACTCCTGCATTAAATTTACTTGAGTTATTTCACAATCATTTATATATAGTCTACTCTCCTTTCTTGATTCCAACCAGGTTCCTTATCTTCTTAATGTCTTACATTACTTGCATGTTAAACATGCAGATATTGGTTGTTCTAACAGAAACATTACTTGTGCTGTGCCATTAATGCTGAAACAATAATAAGTCTATTGTTATACTGTGGTAAAAATCAAACTTAAGCTACATCTATCTATACAAACGCTAAGTAAGGCATCAGATGGAAATGTTCCCATATGACAGCTAGATATTCTCAACAATTTTATGCAATACAAATATGGAATCTAATTAGATGAAGCTTTCATACAGCTGGCAATGAACATTAGTGAATGAATATAATAAATATCAACATTTTATACAAATAAAGTTGATACAACGCCCTATTTTCAGTAGAAAATAGGAACGTTTTTTTCTCCTTGTGATTGCAGGAGAGATAATATTTTCCACTCTTCTTCCTCTCTCTAATTTTTAGGGCAGTGTCTCTACAGCTTTTTTTTTCAAACTTCATTTCTTGACAAATACTGTAAGCTGGAGACTGATACTGAAAGAGTGGATTAAAATAGTAACACAAATTCCGGTTTTCACTCTAAAATAGCAACATGCTATTCTACAGTAATAGGGCAATGTTCATATTAAAATAATAAATATTTCTACAGAGCATACTAGTCTCTGTCCAAACATGGAAAAGTAATGCTTTTCTTATGAGTCATGTTTATAAATAAATCTTATATTCAAAGTGGATAACAATAGTTGATATGTGATGACTTATTTAGAGCCATACAGATATATTATCACAATTTATATCAAGATGTTTTACCACTGTTTATCAAATTATCACTTAGAAGCATTGCTTCTCAAATTGATTTAGACATTTCAAAACTAATCAAAATTGAAATAAGACTTATTTCTTAAAGTGAGCCATACAAGTTGTCATCAAAATTGAAATAAGACTTATTTCTTAAAGTGAGCCATACAAGTTGTCATCAAAATTGAAATAAGACTTATTTTAATGTGAGCCATACAAGTTGTCATCAAAATTGAAATAAGACTTATTTCTTAATGTGAACCGTACAAGTTATCATCAAAATTGAAATAAGACTTATTTTAATGTGAGCCATACAAGTTGTCATCAAAATTGAATTAAGACTTATTTCTTAATGTGAGCCATACAAGTTGTCATCAAAATTGAAATAAGACTTATTTTAATGTGAGCCATACAAGTTATCATCAAAATTGAATTAAGACTTATTTCTTAATATGAGCCATACAAGTTATCAAATGGGCAAAAAATTATTTCAACATTAACCACTCAAATAGATAGGAAATAAATCTACACACAAAACTAAACAAAAGATTCCATCATTCTGTTTGAAGGATATCAATTGGCCATTGTAAAATTAAATAGAAATGGTTTGACCAATAAGTTCATCCCAACTGTTATATTTTCTGATTAAAAATAATTTATGTGATTCTAATAATAGATAGAGTGCGCTTACTTATTTCAACATTTTAGAATCTTAACAGACATTATATCACTGAAGTTACTGTCAATTATTAGTAGTAGCATGCCCTTGTGGAACATCGCTTCATTACAGCTGCGTGAAAACTCTATCAAGTTCTCCTGTCTCTTCCAGTGTCATGTTCAAGGTTTCTTTGATGTCCTGCTGCCCCCTTCATCTTGGTCATCCCCTGCCTTATACTCCAGAAACCGTGCATTCCATTACTGTTCTCTCTAAGACACTGTGACGTTTAATGTGGGCAAAATATTTCATCTTCTGGGACATGATGTTTTTTATGAGCCAATTCTACTTGATATGCAGGTCTTGTAGGATATCTGTTTCTTCTCTGTCCAGGATATTCTAAGAACTTTTCTGTAACACCTTGTTTCAGAAGCTTCAATTTTGTTTTTTTTAATGTTTGTGCTATGGTCCACGATTCATATCCATATGTTGCCACAGGGAATATGCATGTTCTCAGAAGTTTTACTTTTGTTTCTTTGCTTGTGTCGTACCATAGTTTCTTTATGCTGACCACCCTCTGGAAAGCCATGGCTAGTCTTTTATTAACTTTTATTAATTATTAACTGTCAATTAACTTTTTTTTGTTTCATTATTTTTTTAATTAAAGGATGTTTGCAATGAAAGCTCAGAGAAGATATGACTGGTCAAATATTTAAATTTGTTATTAGCTAATTTTTTTTTCTGGTTCAGAAGCACTTGAGCTTTCAGCTCTTTGGCTCGGTGCCACAAACACCATAAATCTGGGGAACTTGTGGCTTTTCTGCCAGCCCGTGAAATTGAACCACACTCACATGGGGCTTTCCGCCCATCGTCCAACGCGCTACGAACACGCTGGGCAGGCTGGTGATTATTAGCTAATAAAGAAAGCTTGACAATAGAGGTACTGGCGGTGACCAACACACTACTCTGGCCAGAGTCACAAAACTACACTCATGCGTGTATTCTGAGTGACGCATCGAGCATGATCCGAAAGGTAGAGGCCGGTCGGTGCGCAGGCAATGGACTGAATCACTGCAGGCGTCAACAATTTGCAGAATTACACTTGTCTTCGTTACGGGGTACATGGGTGTCGTTGGCAATGAGAGAGCAGACAGACTGGCTGGCTCTGCCGCTATATCAGAGGGCCAGCCAATGGACAGAACTGACATCTTGAACGCCCTCATAGAGTGTGGTCGCAGAGAAGATTTTCATCTAAACCAATCCACGTCAACTACTAGATTGCGGGAGTTGGGTTTGAAGATTGGTGTGGCAAGAAAAGAACAGTACGACAGGTATGCGAGTAGGCTCATCAATCAAAATCAAACTGGTACGGTCAGTCGCTGTTGGAGATTTTGTGAAGGAGATCGGAGCACTTATGGACATGTCCGGAGTGCAATGAAGATATTCCAAACTGAAACTAAAAGAAAGCAATCAATAAATATTATCATCTATTATTACCACTTTCCTTGTCTCAGTTGAATAGTTATCTTTGATGTTCAATTTATCAAATTAAATTAACTAGATATAAAATTGAAAACAAAAATGGATTATATGCTGTAGTGTATGCTGATAAAATATAAATATGTGCAAATACAATTGGTAGTGGAACAATAATATAACAATAAATCATAAGCATGGACATTGTCAGCTCCAAGTTAACCACAGCAAGTTTTAACATAACAAAACATAATGGACTGTATCAGATTATTCTTCATTGAAAAATTTTCATTTGAAGCAGAATCTGCAGTATCATTAAAGTGATATAGGAACAAAGATCATTTTCTGGAACTATGAAATAGAGGAGTATTTCTTTCTGTGTGATTTAACCGTTTTCATAGAAAAATAATACCTTCACATTTTAGGAACTCATAATAAACAGGTATGCTATCAGTGCCAAACCAGGATGCTGACATCTAATGATAGAAGAAAACTAGTCACTACAGAGATGAAGTGTCTACGAAGAATGCTGCGGGTAACAAGAAGAGACCAATTGAGAAATGAAGACATCATGTAAAAGTGGGTACAACATCAGTATTGAACTTCATCAAGAAACAACAAATTAAATGGTTCGCCACATAAGCAGATTACCAACAGACAGTGCACCTCAAAGAGCAATGCTGCTTCGATACAATGGATACAAAGCAAAAGGCCGGCCACGCTAAAGGTGGACCTCAGAGATAACAGAGGTGACAAAAGTCACTATTTATGGAGCGCACACAAAGGCTCGTTCTAGAAATCTCTTCTTATCCTGACGCTGTGAGGCAAAACAGGATTGGAGAAAAGAAAGATAATGAACAAGAGAAAGAAAGAGATCATTCCTCAATCAAGTAGAAAACTGTAATCGGTCATCAAAGAACGGATATTTTATATGTTCAATCTAACTGAAACCAAGTTTATATTTCAAGTTATTTTGTAGATTGTGGAGCTTCAAGATTGAGTTCAAGTCTATGAATGCTACATTAAATACCAGGTATCCTATATACTCCATAATAAAGTTGTAGAATAAAGGCCACTGTGTCTGATGAAGCAAACCATGTCCAGTGAGTAACGTCACATTCTTGATCTGCATACTGTCATCACTATCATCGCTGTTGTGTTTCTATACTATAGATATTGATTTCAAGCTGATTTTGTGTTGAGGAAAATTAATTTCATATGGAACCAGTAAATATATACTTTGTATAAATATAAGCCAAGTCCATCAAGGAAAAATCTAATCAAATGTCTTGAATAAATATGTTTAAGTAATAAAACATCTGCAATGTAATATAAGAACAAGTGGCAACAATACAATCTGACTATAAATTGTTGTCCATCTATCACAAGTTGTGAACACCACTCTATTCATCCAATAGATCAAAAGATTACTTAGGTTGAGTAAGTCTATTAGTGCTTAGATGACTTCTGAAAAAAATAATTGCATGTAAACTATCCTGGCTACTAGAGGTTGAAGATCTAGTACCATCAACTCTTGAAAGATATCGCTCTATATGGATACCTGGTCTAATGCTGTTCTTTTTGTATATGATATGTATGAGAGCTTCCAAATAAAAATGAAAACGATGGCAGCAGCGTATGATCTTGAAGATGCATACAACAGAGTTCCAGTTAACTTGCTCATGTAGCTCCTCATGAAAATGAACATATCTGCAACTTTGATCAACTGGGTAGGGTGTTTTTTTAAAAAAAAATTTCAGTAGAGTGTTAGAGTGTAGTTCATGAACATCGATGGTGTATAACATCATGTCTGGATTGTCTCACAGCTTTCCTTTGTCACCTGCTCTATTTAATTGTTTACGACAGGTATCACCTGTGCTCAGAATGTAAGACTGACACACTGTGTCTTTTGCAGAGGACATATTGACATACCAGCAAGGCAGAGATGGCTAGTGTTCTTTAGCATGAACTAGATCAAGTGACTGCATGGTGTGAAAGATCAGGAGCTAAAGTCAATCCAGTCAAGGTATGAGTGACAAGGTTCTCGTCAAACGAATAAATCATTAACACAACTACGATAGACAAGATGTTAAAGGGACATCAGATCTCAATTATCTTGGTGTAAATTTTGCAAGTCTGTAATTTTGAAATCATGTCAATAACATCATCATCAAGCTAGGAAAGTGCTTGGAAGTGCTCAATGATGGCAGCTGAATATGAACAGTCTAAGGAGCTATGCTTCCTGACAATCAGCAGATCCCAACTGAAGAGGCTGGATAGGCTGTAGAATGAGGCTATGAGATTGATCCTTGGATGTACAAGAGATACTTCAAGTCATGCTATTTGTTACATGTTTGACTTATTAGACATGTCTTAAAGAAATGAGACTGTCCTGGTGAATGCATACTCACATGTCTCCGCTGATAGATGGCATCCACTACACATTTATTTAGAGGAGGACAAAGGCATAAGACTAAAGAAGGGATGATCTTGGATGGCAGAAGTATAGGTTATGGCAGATCTTGATTCCATCAGTCATGGTGATAAAATGGACTGACGCAACGTGATGCAGTGAAGTTGCATAAACATATGGAGGTGACAGTTACCTTGGGCAGGAACTACATGGAATGTCCCTGAAACACCTATAGATGCAGAAATAAGGAATCTAATTGATAAGTACAGTCACTCAGGTGACTTCGTCATCTATATTGATGGTTTGGTGGTACAATCTGGATGAGCTTATACAGCACAGTTGAACAGAAGGGCAGTACATGAGGAAATTTTTGCATCAGTGAAACTACTTCAAGCCATGATATATGGTGATAGCTGCTGTTTATCTTTTTGTTATGCCAGTCATACAATGGGTGGGTTTGTGACCGGCGTAACCAAAAAAGCAACACATGCAATGTTAACAACAGACTCAATGAGTATGCTCGCCTGTGTGATGTGGGGCCCGCAATGGAAGCAAAGAATAGTACCACTGTGACCTACAAGGCATGTCATAAGAGGCGACTGATGTAGATGCCTAGGGAAGATGCCCTAGTAAATTAAAAAGCGGCGCAAAAATTGGATGTACTGGCCTACTTGTAGGCTCATAACTGGCACAACGTACAATAACTCTTAGGCTCAGATCACATACAAATCACACAGAGTGGTTAACAAGTGGTCGATATGAAGCATTCGAAGAAGAATGAGTATTCCTAGGTGAAACGATGCTGATAAACTTTGCACTGAATGGGTAAACAGCATTCAGCAGTCATGTCTCAAGAAACTGAATTGGTTTTACCCACTTGGGCATGTAGGGATAAAGGAAACAAAAGGTAGATGAATTAGCTGGAATAGAAATTATAACAATCAGGAGAAGTATGAACAGGCATCATAAATCTCTGCTTCACATATGTGTAAACAGAATCAGAGACATTGAAACAACTGATTGAACCGGGGAGGTAGTGGTTAAGCGTAGACAAGCACATTTGTGTTGTTTGCATTATACTCATCTATAGAGAGAAAAGATATGGCAACAAACATCACTTTAGCACAGTGAGTGCAGGAACATTGACATGGCTGCTGCATTGGAGGACAGAGCATGTATGGACTTGGCTAATATGCGAGGATGTCCATTTGGAGAACTGAACAAAAGATGACCGATGAGCCTGATCTGGGCCTGGAGAGCTCTTGAGCGACGTAGGCAGGGAATGTTTACAATTTATGTATGTTGTATTTCTGTTCAGGCTTGTCTTCCCTGTTCTGCTGTTGCAGTTCTGGGTGTCTCACAAATAACTGCACTATGGCAAAGCAATGTAAGTCATGGAGTAGCTTCTTCAAACGTTCCATATCGACCATATGTTAAACCACTCTTTGTGATTTGTATGTGATCCAAGTCTAAGAGCGATTATACGTTGTGCCACTTATGCGTCTACAAGTAGGCCAGCACATCCGATTTCTGCTACGCTATTTATGTACTAGGTAACTTCCTAGGCCCTACCTAAGTTGCCTCTTACAACATGCCTTTTAGCTCACAGTGTTATTATTCTTTGCTCCCCTTGCGAGCCCCTCAACACACTGACGCATGAAGTAACTAAAAGTATGGAAGGAAAGTAACATGAAAAGGTGGACAAATAAAAGTCTCTCAATATGTATCACTATGGAAGAAAGCAGAAAATAGTAAAGGTTCATTACACTCAGCTTTTAATGTAGCAATTGGTTGTAATATCATGTGAACTTTTCCCCATAAGAAAATGATACCAAGTGAAATTTCAGGTGAACACAATGTTTCAGCAAATTTGCATTATACTTTTATGAAATAATTCTGTGAAACATCACATCATATTCTTCAACAATCAAAAAATCTTTGATAAATCATATATTGATCTTTACTTCTTCTTCTTCTTTGCGTTCGTTCTTTACAACCAATTTTAATCACTCTTTGTGATGTTTGATCTTTGCCAAGAACGTATATACGTTGCACATTGGTTTGGTAGGCCCCTAAGCGCATAATCTTTAATAATCAAAACACTTTTCAAATACATAACTAGTCACTTAAAAACTTAATCTAACTACAAAAAATTAATTTGAAGAGGATAAATGTGTATTAAATATATGTTTATACAGAATAAGAAAGGATACAATTCGCAGTCCCCGTTCTGCTGGATCAATTAGCATAACTCCTCTGGACATATAAATTGCATGATTTTGTTCCTCTGTATAGCGCCGCACTTTTTTAAGAGTCTTAACAACAAAAAAGTGAGAAATGGTTTATCAGTGCAACAATAACAACAAAAAGACATCTAAATAATCAATGTGCAATAAGAATAAATACTTTGACAACATTAATTTCAGGCAAAGATAAAAGTAAAAATGAATGTAAACAGCTTGTGTTTTTCAGAAATCTTAGAACTTCCAATAAGTTTGCTTCGCAATCAGAAGAATACATATCAATTTACGACTAATAACGTAGTACACCGATTTTGATACTTCATTCGTGTGACCATTTTCATTTATGATCACACTTCTACAATCCATCACTAACTTCTCAATTTCAATCGCTGACTTTCCTCTTTGAGCCAAGTTTCGACAGAGCCACCATTCTGTGGCTGCTTGTGTTTGTCATCTTCTTGTTGTGTCTTTCAACAGAAGCTGCTCATCGAACAACTTTAATTTAGGTATATTGCTGTTATATATATGGTAACTATTACAAGTAGTTACTCATACTTTTTGGTTGCATATATGTGCTGAAAGAGAAGATATGAACAAAACTTTGGCACAGTGAGTGCAGGAGCAGTGAGATGGCTGCTGCATTGGAGGACAGAACATGTATAGATGTGCCCAATGTGCAAGGATATCAATTTGAAGAAATGAACTATAGATGACTGATGAGCCAGATGTGGGAATGGAAGGCTCTTGGACAAGGAATGTTTTACAATTTTTGGATGTTGCATTTCTTTTCTGGCTTGTCTCCCTCAGTTTTTCTGCTGCAATTCTGGATGCCTAACTAATCAAACATTCAACAATTTTTATTGGTCTCTTATCCAGTCAAAAGTGTGAGGTATGACAGTACATACATGATAGATTAGGTGTAATCTATTACATGATAGATTAGGTTAATATCAAAGGTTGACTGCATGGATCTCCACTCCACTTCATGTTCCTTTCTATGGTAGTGTATTTTGCTAAACTGTTTATCGTTCATCTTTAAATGTTTCTCATCACAGTATATCGCTGTCTTTCTCTCGCATGTTTACCGTACACTTTTACCTCCAGTATGTTTTAACATGTACAGCAAATGCAGCTCTAAGGACTAATCATATATCAGTATATGTAGAGAACTCTGTTGTTGGTCAGAGAAGGGCACTCCCTTGCCCCACCAGTGACAACTATAAACTATTATCCAAGACAAAGTTTATTTCTCTGTTTTGTGGATGTGGTCCTCCAGGTTTTAGCATAAGACTGACACTTCTGTTTATGTAACAAATGACACTATTACAGAAATAGCAACAACTTAATGAGCTTGTTACTCCCCTACAATACTATGTGTGAGAAGGTCATTGACTGCTTAGTCTGTCTGTCTCTGGTCTTGTCTCGTGACACTCAACTGTGTCTTCCGCATGCAGAGTATGCATGATCTACCGCCATTTTTCCTCTTAACCGGGGTCATCATGGGTTCATGTACTGGTCTTATCAACAGGTCTGTGTTTGCAACTCTGTCCTACCATCTCAGTCTGAGAATATGCTGAGGACATCTGTTGACAAAAGTCTGAATCTTATTTGCATTTAATTTAAGTTACTCGCCACGTTTCTGAGCCATACAACAAGACAGATTTCACATTTTAGCTGAATATTCTGAGCTTTGCTGTCAAAATTTGATAGATTAAAATGTCTTGCAAAAAAACTACATAGCAAATTTTAGTTCGCTAGAATGTGCTGGTGGCGTCTGTGGCCTAGGGGATAGTGACTCGGTCTATTAACCCCGACGTTTTGAGTTTGAATCACGCTGTGGACAGTTTGGTTGCAAATTGTTTCGCATGGATTCTTACAAAAGGACGATGACACCACCTGTTCAGAAAGCAATGGCAAACTACTGAACGTAATAATGCCTAGAAAAATCCCAAACAGCGTTAAAAAATTGGGGTTGATTCGCAAAGTCCTGTAAAGGTATGCAATTAACTTTTTTAGAATGTGTTGAACCTATATAAATATTAACTAACCCATCTGTCACAAAAAAGTCTAAATAGTCTAAAATTAAGTCTAAATTTAAAAGTCTAAATAAAATATGGAACTGCAAGTTATATAGTATTAACTAAATTACGAATTTTCAATTCAAATGTTGTATCAATCCTAACATATGCCAGCAGAGTTGGAAAATGACTAAAGATATAGAAAGCAAGTTGAATGCATTTGAAAATAGATGTCTGCAAAAATAATGAATATAAAATGGAACGAATTCAGAAGAAGTGATGAAATCAGAGACATGTCTGGTCAACCACTAGTGACAACTGTTATAAGAAAGAGAAGATGAGATATGTTGGACACACCTTGAGGAGAAATGATCAACGAATATCAAAGCAGGCATTGAAGTGGAATGCAAAGGGTTCAAGAAAGAGAGGTCGACCTAAGGAGACCCTGAAGCGAACTTTGCTGAGAGAGGCAGGAAATATGGTCTCAGTTCCATGGAGGAGATTGAGCGAGTTGTCCAGGATAGAGCGGTATGGAGAAATTACTTGCAGGCCCTATGTAACGTATAACGGACGAGAGGAATTATTATTATTATCTGTCACAAAGCACATACTGCCTCAAATAATGTAGCTGACAAGTTAAATTAATGTTTAGGAAAACAATTGTCAGTTACTTACTTTTTCATAAAGAGTGTCCATGCACAACAAGGAGGTATAAGCTGTTAAACATGCAAAGCAACTTTCAAAGCATGTTTTGGTTCCAATACTTTCTGCATCAGCAAACATATCATTGATTGTATTTATTGTAATCTCATAAGTAGCTTTGTCAACCTAAAGATATACAATAAAACATTCAACAATGCAGAAGCAAAGCTATTTTCATGTGGTTTCTGAACCCAAAACAAAATGATATACAATGAACATGAAGAAAAAACTCACTGTATATATTATATCAACATTGTTCATTTGAGGATCATCTTCATCACACATCAGACATGTCCATAATTGCTTCGGTCTCCTCCTAAGCATGTCATTCAGGGTGTTTAGAATAACAACCCATTCTGTGCTGTTGATGTATCTACTGGGGTTTCTCTCATAGTTTCCCATCTTCTGCACCTATCGGCATGCATAACTTGCACAACAAAGATAGAGAATATCCTTTATCTTCATTGAAATCTTCAGAGCGTGTTTTTTCTCTTCTTATATCAACATGTATTGATCATTGCATTTGTTCACTGCAAACTGGAATAGTTTATATATGTCCATCTCTTTACTGTAATATGGCATCTTCTTCTTCCCTCAGGTCATTGTTGGTTATGTTACATCATCAATATCTAAATTTTACTTTATAGAATAAGACATTGGACAAAGTACATCATCAGGATCATTGTCAAAATTTTAGAGAGTTTTAGTATTGACAGCAAAGATCAAAGAGTTATTCAGAATATATCAGTTATAAGAGGAATATCATCATAGCACTCCCGACATGTCCATAGGTGCTCCGATCTCCACCTCAACAAATCCAGCAGCGTCCAGCTGCCCACCACGCCACAGAATATATATTATCAGCAAACAGCAGTCATTAGAGTAGACTAACATATGGGAACTTTCCAGCAGATCAAAAGTGAAGTTAGGCAAGGATGTGTATTATCTATTGCCTGATCTGTCCTCTCTGAAGTGACAATATTTTGAGGCCAATAAATGAAATGGATGGAATAGCAGTGCATGAACCTAATGTAAATAACTTGAGATATGTTGATGCCACTGTCTTGATAGAGAAAAATAAAATAAGAGCTTCAGGAACTAGTTAATATGGTGGTGACAGTTACAACATAGATCTAGGTTTGAATAGCAAGAAGACAGAAGTTATGGTAATTTTATAAAATAATACAGTCCATCAAAATGCACAATCAAAGTTAATGAGACCATCAATTTAAATACCTTGAAATTCTGATAATTTCAGACGGTAGATGCTGATTAGAAATCAAAAATATCATAGACCAGCAAAGAGTCTGTGATCGACATGCCTTGTGGTATCTTGTAGGGCAATAATTATATCTCTCCACAATGTTCATACATCTGGAAAGAATTCACTCATGCCTTGTGCTATCTTGCAGGCAATGGCATAATCACTCCACCTAGCTCAATTCCTGGTCATCCTTCGCAAAGTGCTCCAAGTATGACCCACACTGTGCATCTCTTTCTCCATTGCTCTATGCTAAGTTATCCATGGTTTCCCTCTTTCCCTGGAGTCCACTAGCATACTATTCACTAAACTGTTTATTTTAATGTTTTAAAGCACTAATGTACAATATTATGTGATATAACTTCATTAAATAAAAAAGACAAACACAAAAAAACTGTTGCAGATACAACTGATACTTGAAAAGATAGACAAACACATTATGTCTTAAAATTATTACCTTCTACAGGTATTACACTTGCATTATTTCTTGTCTTAGAAAGTGCTGACTTGCAAAACCATAAAATAAACTGACTCATCTCTGCAAGATGTGCTGTTTGAATTACAGAAAAGAATCTTTGTGCACCACTTTAAAAAACAAATCAAACTTCTTACCCTTCCTTCCAGCTCTGTAGGATATCTTGTCTGAAACTTGACAGATAAGCCATCAGAAAAATCTCTTTGAACAAATACTTTTGTGTGAGGTGACTGCTGCATGCTCGTGTTATGAAAGGCCTAAAAACATAGCAAATAAAAATTAATGTGGGCCACTAAATTCTTTTAAGTACACACAATTACAAAACACTCAGGTTTGTGAGCCATAAACAGTATAACAAAATGATTACAAGGATAAATACAATTAAATTTAAGCATGTTGATTTATATGTTTTGGGAATAAAGTCTTTTTCTTTAACATGCACCAAATTTTAATGAAACATTTTTCATGTTAAGAGAATGAAGCAGTTAAACTTTTCAAGAGTTTTCAGAAACAGTCTGTTATTCTTTTACCAGCAAATAGGTTACCTTGATAGCGACAGACTCAAGCTGGGTAACTTTATAGTCGATGAAAATAAAGATGAAAAAACAGATTTCATATAAGCTGTCTCATCTAGAAAAGCTATCTTCATTAAACACAAACTTTTTGAAAATTCTACATTTTTCAAACATGGTATAGTGTTACTGGTAATTAAAAATAACAGCCAGTAGAAAGTAGACTGAAGCACAGAATAGTCTGAACATTAAAATCCCTTTTAGGAGCTCTACACATGGACTAGATGGAACACAGAGATGGATCAGCAATTACAAATCATTCTGAACCTCAGAGAAACTGGACAGAAATGGCTGGAAGTAGCACCAAGCATATTCTTATTAACTTTAGACAGAGGCATATCAATTGAAATTTGCAACACAAGCAGACCTAATTAAAGTGGTAAGCACACAAAGATGTGTTTCACAGACATGTTAACAGTAGTTGTATCACTGATAGTCACACAAATAACAGAACCAAAATGACCTAAAATAAACAATTCACATGCTGAGATGCTCTGTCAGTAATCTAAGTGGTTCTACAGTGGATTTCTTATCACTGCAACATTCCTGGCTATGAAGAGGATGGTATATTATCAACGGAGAGGGTTAAATTACTACTACCATATACATTTATACAAACATAATATTATTAATATATCATAATATATGATAATACACAAAAAGTAAAGTAAGAAAGAGGATGTAAATGTCACAAGAAAAATGTTGCATATTATCAGCTCTATCTATAGCAGCAAAGACCAAGTCACGACGGAAGGTCTAAAACAAAATCATAAATAAGAGTATGCCGCTGACTATCTAGTATCTATGCCCCAAGAACAAGAGTAAAAAAAAAATTGTGGAAAAAAATAACAATGCTAGAGAAGATATTTAGTTTAATGAATAAGTTTAAGAAGTAATTTAAGTTAACCATCTTGGTCCTACACTGACACTCTTACTCACTCAACTGTACTCACCTGCTGAGTAAGTTTAACTTGTAAGTGTAAGTTAATTACTCTTAGTCTTAGTGAACTTAGAAGTTAGTGAGTGTAAAGTTGTAAACAGCTCAACTCACAACTCACTGTAATCAAATGAAAGTGAAGTTAGTCCTAAAGAAATCTTAGACGATAAGTTATTGTACTGTTCATGACTAATAAAGATAACAGTTTTTTTAAAACATATTTTAACTATATAATAATATGTTTCTTACACAGCCTTGACCCAACTATTCGTCAAACTATTAATAAAACAATCAATTGTTTGTGATTTCCTGTTTCCCAAGTCTGCAATTCGTTTACATCGCCATCTTGAATAATAGTGATGTGCGAATAGTAACATTTCGATACTCGAATACCTATTATTTTCGGATCCAAAAATACCGAGCACAGACAAATTATTTCTTCACATTGGCTGCAATGGATTCTTAGTCAATTTTAGTTCCTGCTCTCATGGTACGCATTTCATGATATTCACTTCCCAGCTATATTTCTGTCATATCAGGTGGATCTAAACGGTTGATCAAGCATGGGTGATAAAAAAAAATAGCCGTCTATCGCAAGCGATGATGACAGCAATCTCAGACGTGTGCTGCTGCACCTCTCTGGTGTGTGCGCAGGTGACTGTAGAGTCCAATCCTAGAACAGAATCCCCTATCACAGGTGGGGTATACATGATCAAGGTTAGACATGTGTGTGTTCTGTCTTTTCGTGCAGCTCGTTTTCTCTGTACCTCAACGGTACGATAATTCTCAGCTATGCGGGTTCCTCTTTTGTTGTTAGAGCGCCACATTTTTCGATCTTGCGCAAGGGATTCCCAGCACGTGGTGTCCATATCGAAGCATTTCAGAGACATTTTAAGAGTGTCTTTAAAGCGTTGTTTTTCTGTCCACCAGCAGAGCGTCTGCCGCCTTCAAGTTTGCCATACATCAACTGTTTTGGGATGCGTTTGTCTGTGGTATATTTGGGGTTTAGCTCTCATTGCATATAAAGTGCTCCCAATGCTTACGACTCTTATCGCCACTGGCATCCATTTCCAGATCCTGGTCTTGGTTGTGGTGGAGCTGTTTTTTGAATGAAAATAGGCGTATGTCGAGTACCTGGCACCAGAAAATTAATCATTCTTCTTCTTCAAACGCTCCATATCGACCACTTGTTAAAACACTCTTTGTGATTTATATGTGATCTGAGCCGAAGAGCAATTGTATGTTGTGCCAGTTATGCACCTACAAGTAGGCCAGCACATCGATTTCTGCGACGCTTTTTATTTACTAGGGTAGCCTCCCTAGACCCCTACCTCAGTCGCCTCTTATGACAGGCCTTGTAGGTTACAGTGTTACTATTCTTTGCTCCTCTTGCGTGCCCCGGCAACGTTCTTTTTCTTTTGTCCTTCTCTGCTTTTTTGTCGCTAGGTGTAGCTGGTTTAACTGATGATCGGTTTCCGAGATAATGCACGCTCGGTCGCTTAAATGCTTTGGTATTGTGGAGTTATAAGATGTCTGTAACTCCATCAACCCATCTTTTCTTGGTCTGCCCCTTCCTCTTGATGATTCCATTTTCAGGTTGTACCTCTTGCAACTGGTGTATTCGTGTTCATTGTCAAGTTTCCAAACTATTTGAGTCTTGGTTTTCAATAAATCTATCGCTGTTGTTCGACTGTTCTTCTAATTTTCATTTATGGTCTCTTTTTGTTTTATTCTGCTTTTCAGCATCTCATTTCAGGGGGTAATTTTCCTTTCTTGTTCTATTGTCAGTGTCCCTGTTGCAGAGGCAGCGTGTTAACATTGACAGATAACTCATTTGGGAAAAGTTAAAGTATTATTTCAAACTTCCGCCGTCTTTCTGCTGTACCCATTTATGGGTAGGCTTGGAACATAATCCTTGAGATAAAATTTAGAGCATCTCTGAAGTCGGAGAAAGGCGCGCCTGAATGACGAGAGACACAAATGATAAGGAAAGCAAGACCTCACGCAAAAGATCATTCTTATGCGTTATGACTACGTCTGAATTCATAGCGGGCGAATACAAAAATCAGGAGCAAGAGTACCTAGCGCTGTATGTCACTGTATTAACTTCCCTGACGTTGCCGACGCCAAGCTGTATCAACCTCGTCACTCCCTTGTGTTTGTAATCTGCGTGGAGAGAGAGAACTGATGCATAGGTAACGGTAGTCCTCCCTTGTCAGCATACCCATATTGCTTCTGGAGAGGCCCCGCTGTCGACACAACATGGAAAGCAACATTTACTGGGAGAAGCTCACAAGGGACACATCCATCTGAAGACAGGCTATGAAAACGAGTCTGAGAACTAACTAATCCAGACTCAGACAACTTGCTGAAATAAAAGTGCAAGGAGAAGGTAGAAATAAAATCAACAATTGGTGCTACATCTGTTATATTTCGAGACTAACAAGAAGCCATAATTTCAGAGAGAACGATTAGTGTTGCTAGATTGGAACACTCGTTACTTTTGCAAATTGGTTTATTTCGAATAGTAATCGTTACTACTCGAATACCTGCACAAATCCTTATCGTCCCTGATAATCTGACGATTTTGTATTACGCAACGGTATCTCTCTCTCTCCCTGGCCTGTAACGTCTCGTGCGCTTAGGCAGCAACAGATGCACATCCTTCTTCTTTATTTTTCGCCGTTCTATGTATTGTGTTCCAATTATGATTAATTTCTTTCAGTTTGTATTCTACTCTAGGCCGTTTTTGGGTCTTCCACGTTTTCGTTTACCCTCTGGTGTCTATCTCAGTACAATTTTCGTGACAGAGTTGGTCTCCATGCGTATCACATATTTGATCTATATCCAGCGTCTCTTGTGGACGCAATTGTATGCTTTACAACTAATATGATGTAGTTAGTTACATTATGTGTATGCTTTCAGTTTGAATTTCGTTAACGTTTAGCACATGTTAGTTAATATTGTAAACATTTTATATTAAATGAACTGAGGCTGAAGGATTGACTTCATTGCAGCTGGTTTCCCCATCTGACTCAGTTCCTTTCGGCCGAAATAGTAAGCCACCTACCGAGAGTGTTGCACAAAGCACGAACTCCGTAGCTCAGTAACAAACTTAGAGATCTCTGGGAAAACATGCACATTCGGATCCCTTTCAATCCACAGCCTTCATAACTCATGGCAACCGTCTTAACCAATTTGCTACAGAGACTCCCACCATTTATATTTGCTACAGAGACTCCCACCATTTATATTTGCTACAGAGACTCCTACCACTTATATTTGCTACAGAGACTCCCACCACTTATATTTGCTACAGAGACTCCTACCAATTATATTTGCTACAGAGACTCCTACCACTTATATTTGCTACAGAGACTCCTACCACTTATATTTGCTACAGAGACTCCTACCACTTATATTTGCTACAGAGACTCCCACCACTTATATTTGCTACAGAGACTCCTACCACTTATATTTGCTACAGAGACTCCTACCACTTATATTTGCTACAGAGACTCCTACCACTTATATTGCTACAGAGACTCCCACCACTTATATTTGCTACAGAGACTCCCACCACTTATATTTGCTACAGAGACTCCTACCACTTATATTTGCTACAGAGACTCCTACCACTTATATTTGCTACAGAGACTCCTACCACTTATATTTGCTACAGAGACTCCTACCACTTATATTTGCTACAGAGACTCCTACCACTTATATTTGCTACAGAGACTCCCACCACTTATATTTGCTACAGAGACTCCCACCACTTATATTTGCTACAGAGACTCCTACCACTTATATTTGCTACAGAGACTCCCACCATTTATATTTTATTATTATTGGGTTAGATATCTTCATAAAACAAAAACATATTTCTAAAGTTTGTTGATCCCTAACAAGTGGTATGTAAAACCACCACTAACAGGAAAGTCTTGAGGTCTTATTTGAGATGAAAGATGAAAGTTAATTAATTAGTTGTCACCAGATCATCATCAGTGCACTAGGAACAAGTCCATAAGTACACTAATTTCATATTCAGTATATCCGCCAGCCCGAGGCTACTGACAGATATGTTGACTAACGAAACATGATATACTCTCAGTATTCACAAAACAGATGAGACTGCAGTAAAACTATTTGATTGGCAAAACACGTAATCACAAAGTACTGTAGTTTTACAAATTACAAAAACA
This sequence comes from Arion vulgaris, assembly GCA_020796225.1. Classification (NCBI taxonomy): domain Eukaryota; kingdom Metazoa; phylum Mollusca; class Gastropoda; order Stylommatophora; family Arionidae; genus Arion; species Arion vulgaris. The sequence goes on from CM036753.1 coordinate 23,512,197, forward strand.
ATGACAAAATACAGCAACGTTTCGACCAACAAGGCTTTTATACTCTCAGTATAATGTTCAAATCCGCCTTTGTTACCGAGGCCAACAAAGGGTAGCAAAGAATAATGCCACTGCAACCTACAAGGCATGTCGTAAGAGGGGACTGAGGTAGGGGCCTAGGAAGCTACCATAGTAAATAAAAAGCGTCGCAGAAATCGGATATGCTGTCCTATTTGTACTCACAGTCGCCTCAAGCCTAATATCCAGAGTCATTTTGGCACCATCCAGTGTGGCCGTCGGCGCTGCAACACGTGTGCTTATGTACACGAATACATACCCGCACTGTGTCTTTTCCAAAAGTCACTTTTGTTATTGAAGACAGTTTCACGTGTGAGTCCCGTAATATTATCTATGCCATCACATGCAAGCGCTGCAACAAGGCCTATATTGGGGAAACCGGTAAGAGGCTCAGTGACCGATTCGCCCAACACTTGCGCGATATACGTCAATGCTCTGTGACCCATGTAGCTACTCATTTAAATAATACTGGCCGTTCAGGAGCTTGCAATGTCCAGGTCACAGCCATCCGATCATGTTCCTCTGATGATCGTAGACTTGCTCTGGAGAACCGTTTTATTTCGTTGTATGGTACCTTGCGACCTCTTGGACTCAACGCATTACATTTCTATGCTTCTTAGTACTTTCTCATCTCATGCCTTGTAATCTATATGTGTATTTGCTTCATATATATGTTATATATTCACTTGAATTTTTATTGTTTCTCTTCTTTTCCATTTCTATTTTTTGTGTTGCACTCATTTCGTTATTCGCTTTTATTCCCAGATTTTCATTAGATACGTTTGAATGTTTCTGTAATCGTCTATTTGTAGTGTTCTTAGAAATTCGTCACTCCTGTTGTATCGTTTGCTTGATAAAGGCCTTTTGGTTGAAACGTTGCTGTTTATCGTCACTGTTTCTGTATTTTGTAAAATTATAGTACTTTGTTTGTACATGTTTCGCTGGACTACTTGTAGTCACATAACTGGCACTACTTACAATCGCCCTTAGGTTCAGATCACATAAAAATCACAAAGAGTGGTTTAACAAGTTGTTGATATGGGGCGTTCGAAGAAATAATGTTAAAACCTAGCAATACCATGCTTGACCACGTCTTTGCTGCCGGGACATGAAAGTAGAATCCAAACCATCACCTTAATCCTCTGTCTACTCGTTTTGCTGCCGGGACTGAAGTAGAATCAAACCATCACCTTAATCCTCTGTCTGACTCGTCTTTGCTGCCGGGACATGAAAGTAGAATCCAAACCATCACCTTAATCCTCTCTTTTACTGTCTGTTGCTCTACCATTTGCCATTGCAGATGTATCTGCAAGTCTGTCTGCTCGTTCGGTTTCCCTGCAGGAGATAGGACAGCCAATTCCTTTTCTCACATGTGGAACGTCGAGTGTGGGATTGAACGAATAACCATCTTGTGTCTGAGCCGAAAGGCGAACGCTAATGCATAACGATAATCCGTCCCACGATTATGGATTATCTTATCTTATCTTGTCTTAACCACATTTGCCGTGAAGCGTCGTGGGAGAGTTAGTTTCCTATCTTGTGCCAGGTGTGTTGCGCTTGACGTTGTTAGTCCATGCCTTCACAGGGAATCTGAGATGTTATCTATCCGTCGTGTTCTTGGCCTGCCTCGTGCTCTGCGCCCTGAATGTCGATTATTATAGGCACGTGATGGTAGTAAATGTGGTTCCATTCTCATTAGATGGCCGAACCACTTGAGTCTTTGCTTCTCAATGTACTGTATGCATGGTATAGTACCAACGATGTTTCTGATATTCTCGTTTCTCACTCTATCTCTCCTTGTAACATTGTCAGCTTTTCGTAGACATCTCATTTCACATGTTGTAATCTTTCTTTCTTGTGTCTTAGTCAGGGCCATGTTTGGCACTGATAGATGGATTACACATTAATATTAATAAAAGTAAAAGAAACAGCTATAATATTTTTTTTTTAAACAAGACAGAAGTCAAAATTGAGAATAACAAACAATACGTGAAGAGAAACTGAAAATAAGGAATAATTTATTTCATCATGGACATGACTTTGATAAAGCTTTCGAAAGCAAATATAAAATACCATATGTTCTTTAACTGTTGCGTGGTACCGTGTATATGATGTTTGACTTTGATGGGGAGCTCCATTCATTGTGATGTGGAAAGTGATGGGTATTTTATAAGTTTATAATTTAATTTCCCATATGAAGAAGTGCAAACGACATGAGTGCCTAGAGAAGATAATTTTGGAAGAAATGATGCCTGGAAGAAGAATGAGAGGAAGACCTAGAAGACGATGTGTGCAAGATGTCATTGACGATCTGAGATTGACTGCTGCTAACACCGGTCAACTTGCACAGAATATAGAATGTTTCATAACAGCTCTCATGGGAGCAAAGTTCCGGAAGGGACAAGCTATTTTATAATGATGATGAAGAAGTTCAACTGCAGAAATTTGATTCGTGTGAGGCAGTGTTGTCCAACAGTTCTATATAGTGGGACACTCTACTGATGACTGTGGATGCACGGGCTCCGTTTGGCGGTTGCCATAACAACACTAATCATAATAAAGTAATATTAATAAAAGTAAGAACATATGAATACTGAATCCTAGCTGAAATTGGAAACAACATACACAGTTGAAAATGTTGATGTTCAGTTGGAAATCAGCTCAAGATTCACTATGAATCTAGCTATAGAATACTCACTACTGAAATCTAGCTCATAGAATACTCACTACTGAAATCTAGCTCATAGAATACTCACTACTGAAATCTAGCTCATAGAATACTCACTACTGAAATCTAGCTCATAGAATACTCACTACTGAAATCTAGCTCATAGAATACTCCTCAATCTAGCTCATAGAATACTACTACTGAAATCGCTCATAGAATACTCACTACTGAAATCTAGCTCTGAATACTCACTACTGAAATCTAGTCTAATACTCACTACTGAAATCTGCTCATAGAATACTCACTACTGAAATAATAATTTTTCGTTCACCGCTATGAATGCAGGCGTAGTCATAGCGCTTAATATGGCGCCTCTGACTGATTTTTGCGTGAAAGTTTGCTTTCCTTTTTACTAATGTCCCTCGCCATCCAGATGAGACTTGCCCCGACTTCAGAATTAAAATATTTGAAATCTATGAAGAAATGTCCTACATTACTTTCCTATATTAGCAGAGCTAATTTACGCAGGCTTGATATGTTTGAATCTTGGTATGCAATGTTAATTTTGTGTTGTCCCACGTTCTCTTTGATAGTTTGCCGAATGTAATAGACGTATTAACTGTTCGTGCGTTGATTTCATCACCAAGAGAAAGGTTGGCAGTGACTATTGACGCCAGATAACAAATTATTTGAAAGCTTGTTAGATGGTTACCATTTAAAGTGATATTTGTAGATGTGCTACTTCCCTGGCATATTCCATGACTTATTGCACAAATATGTGCAAAATTGTCTGTACCTTCTTCTTCTTTGCGTTCGTTCTTTACGATCAATTTTAATCACTCTTTGTGATATGTTTGATCTTTGCCAAGAACGTATATACTTTGCACATTGGTTTGTTAGACCCCTAAACGCATAGACTTCTACACGCTTAGGACACATGCATCCGATTTGAGTCAAACCTCCTTAAGTTGACTCTTACGACATGGGTGGCAGGTAACAGAGGTTCTATTCTTTACATCCCAACTTAGGGCCCTGGTAACCACTCGGGCGAGTACCTTAAGCGGTAGTGAGCTCTATCACAACCAAAGATCTTAAGAATACCTGGTTGAAACTCCGCGGCGGGCAGTTTGGAAACATATTTGTTAGCATAGGTTTTTACGAACTGTAAAAATGGACCTTACCGTTGCAAACTATTTAACGTATAAGTGGTGCCTAGACAATCAACGACTTGTTTACTGTGATTGAATGCGACGTCCTGTAAAGGTCATATGACACGATTGTCATTTTCAATCATGTATAAAACTATTGGTTATTTGTTATCAACACTGATTGTTGTGATTGCTACTTTTTAAGAAAACAAAAAAATAATGTTAAACAACGAACGCAATAACACACCAGGTCTCAATATGTGGTTCTTTTTTGTTGATGACTTTTTGTGCGTGAGACAATAATAGTTACATCATCATCAGGTGCCGTCTCCACATCGAAGGTTGGCTGCAATGAATCTCCAGCATCCTCTGTCTTTCGCCTTGGTGTTGCTCACTGCCAGACTGTAACCTGTTCATTTCTTAAAGTTTCCCTCCACTTATCTCTCGGTCTTCCTCTTGCTCTTCCCCCTCAACTTTCCCCTCTAGTAAATGTTTTATCATGGTGTCATGTCTTTTATGTGCCCATCAGATGTTAAAAGAAACATCAGCTGTCCAGTATTAGCTTGATCCATCAATAATATTGCTTTCTACGATGAATATCTTTATTTTACATTGATATATTAAGCAGTTGAAATTAATGATAATATTTCTTTTATCAAGTTATGATTGTATGCAAGATTGCTTATCGTATATTTCTTAGCTCAAACGAAAGCAGCTTTTATGAAAATGAAGAACACTATGCGTGAACTCACTACCAATGATATTGCGAAAACGAGTACTCCAGTGCTATATTGAACCAATACTTATGTTTGGCTGCGAATCATGGACAATGAACAAACAATCAATAAGATCATTGGAAGCCACAGAGATGTGGTTTAACAGAAGAGTGCTGAAAATTCCATAGACAGCGAAGAAAACAAATGAGGAGGTTTTAAATCAGGCTGCACATAAATAAACCTTATCAAAAGAATAAGAATCCGACAATCAAGGTTTTTCGGGTATCTAATGCGAAGAGAAGGTTTAGAACATTTGCTGACTACATGTAAAATTCAGGGAAGGAGAGGTCGTGGAAGACAGGGAGAAGATGTTGGATGACCTGACATCATGGTTCGACAAAAGATCGACGTCAGAACTGATTACATCCACCAAGCAAAGAGAGTTGTGGAAAGACATGATCGCCTACGCAGGCAGCCATGACACTTGATTGATAGATATTTCTTATTATTCGCACTGTTCGTATTGTTCGTTTTCGCATTCTTCAATTTCGAATTCCGATGTATCGTGCTTTCTGCTTTGTTCGAATACTAGTAACGGAATAAAGCAACGAGGGCGAAAACAGACAAGAATAATCAAGAGCAATGTCGTTACTGACAGTATTTCCTCTACTTTGGAGAAACTGTGAGAAAGGATTTGAATAGTAATATAAATAAGAGACAGAAAAAGAATGAACAGAAAAGCATGAATAATTATCCATGTGGTGAACTGTGGTTTCTCCAGTTCTTCTCTAACGATTAACATTCTATCAGGGCCAAGCTTTTTCTTGTAGGTGACAACACTGACTGGTGACTTTGAAGGCGTTTGTTTTGAACGTAAAGGTGCGACAATACTGCGTCCACAGTTACAAACGAGTGATGTCCCATTATCACCATTATCCGAGTTTACGATTCTAACCGTAGCAGGTTGACATGAACTCTGAAACAGAATAAATTATATATTATCTACATGGATGCCCGTTATATGGTCTTTTTCGTCTTTACAGACGGCCAATTAACAAAACATTACATCCATCCATCTTTAATCGTGACGTCACAAAAATGGACTCCGTTTTATGTATTATAAACAAGTAATCATGTGTTTGGTAATTTGTTTCTTTTCAGGAAGTCCCTTCTACTTCTGCGATCACCTGCTATTCAACTACTCCGATATGTGTCATAAACAGGACGGTGTGCTTGAGATCTTCACCTCACCGGTCTCCACGGCCGACTCTATAATAGAGTCGGTTGTGGGTCTCCATAGTTTGTTTTAAAGGGTTGTTTCTGTTGGCCAGATTTCTATTCTCCCACTGCTCAGGCTGGGGCAGTCTTGCAAGGTGTGCTCTGTGGACTGCTTTAGTGCTCCACAGCTGCACACAGCCGAGTCCATGAGACCCATTCTATGGAGGTGTGCTATGAGACCTGGAAGCCTTTTTTTGTCACTGTCTTTTGTCATTGTTTTTTGTATTTATCATATTTATTGCTTCAGTTGCTTCCCCTGAGGTTCTTAAAGCTCATTATTCTCATCTTACAATAAACTGGAAGCTACTATAAATGATGTATGTATGTGTGTTATATGTGTTCACCTGTTTGTATGTATGTTATATGTGTTCGCCTGTTTGTATGTATGTTATGTGTGTTCACCTGTTTGTATGTATGCTGGTGTTTTGTCTCAAATATACAAGCACAACAAGCTTATCGTATGTGTTTGTGCAAACACTGTTCGATAGAATCTGACCTGATTATTCTGTGTTCTACAGATGAAGCGTTTACGAAAGGCACTCCTCAGTAAAGCTTCTTCTTCTTCTTCTTCTTTGTCGTCACACTGCTACCGGGTTGTTGCCCAGTGTCGTGGTTTTCTGTTTTGTCTTGCGCTGTTCTGGTGGCTTGTGTGATTGTTATCTTTGCTCTTTCTCAGGATTCTGCTACGCCATCTAACCATCTTTTCCGTGTTCTGTTAAAATAGCAAACTGGCTGTGTTATTAAAAGTGCTCGTATTGTAGGGCTAGCAATGGGTGCCGTAAGCTCGTCTGTAGAGCTAGGCAATGGGTGCCACTCTGTGAGCTAGGAATGGGCTAGCTTGTCTGTAGAGCTGAATGGTGCAGTAAGAATAAGGTTGTAGTTCGATCCTGTGTAGTCAATTGTGTTCCGAAGTCCAATATTGTGATGTTTTTTCGTGTTAAATTCATTGCTTCGTATGCTTTCCCGAGTTCTTAAACTCATTATCTTATCTATAATGTCACACTCATAGTGACGTTGTCTATAATGTCACTCATAGTGCTTACTATAATATGCAACCTCATAGTGGCGTTGTTATAGTTGCAAACTCATGTAGCGTTATTTATAATGTGCAACACTCATAGTGACGTTGTCTATAAGTTGCAACACTCATAGTGACGTTGTCTATAATGTGCAATACTCATAGTGGTGTTATCTATAATGTGCAACACTCATAGTGGTGTTATCTATAATGTGCAACACTCATAGTGGTGTTATCTATAATATGCAACACCTATCTTATCATAATATGCAACACCATGGGTTTATCTATAATGTGCAACACTCATAGTGGCGTTATCTATAATATGCAACACTCATAGTGGCGTTATCTATAATATGCAACACTTATAGTGGAGTTATCTATAATGTGCAACACTCATAGTGGCGTTGTCTATAAGTTGCAACACTCATAGTATTATTATCTATAAGTTGCAACACTTATAGTAGTGTTAACTATAAGTTGCAACACTCATAGTACTGTTATCTATAACGTATAAAGGGATTAATATCTACAACCTGAAACAAAAGTGGTATCAATATATTCGATATTATTTTCACCTGGTTATAATTTTCTCCTTCTGAAACATCTGTTGTCCTTGAACTGACTTGAGAAGATCTCCGTTTTCTGCATGGATTATTCATAGTTATTAGTTTCTTTCTTAAGCCAGATATTCAACATCAAATTATTGACTGTTTATGGATTCTAGGAGGTTGTCTGTCAAATTTACAAATGAAACTCCGTTGTGTTCAGATGGTATGAACTTTCAGTCATGTCTAGTATCTAGAAAGACAATTCTGCACTTAAGCCTATGCTTATCGTGAGTTGTTGTTTGAATGGGAACAATGTTTACTACTGCACAATGTTGCACTGTTCGGCATCATCTATTATTGGAAACTAGAATTCCCGTGAAACGAGAAATGTGTACACTTGGAGGATATCTCCACACTCGCATCCATCTATTCTTTTCTATTCTTTAAAAAAAAATACACACACGAGAGCGAAAACATACACACAAACACGAGCGAAGACACACACACACGTGCACACACACACACACGTGTACGCACGCACACACACGCACGTTCGCAGGCGCACGCATACACCACACACCACACACACACACACTCACACACACAACCTACCAGTTAACGTTCGAAGTATGAGAAAATTTTACATTGTCCCCAGGAGCTACTGTGTATGTGCTCTGTCGCTGATGTTTTCATTCAACTGTAGGAGGCCCGAACACTTATTGGAGCACCCTGGTTTCGTTGACGTCGATCCGGTAGCTATCTGAACATACTGAACATACTGAACATACGAAGGGACATAATTCGACAATTATTACAAATTTTATGTTTGATTGTCTCCCTTTGATTAGTATACTCGTTTTGCAAGCAAGAATTTGCCAGCTGCGATTTAAATGACGCTTCCTATTCGATAGTTTATTAAAGACAAATCTCGTGTTATCCATTCTTTTGTACTGTTGTGAGAGCTGGACGTTCAATGCAGAACTGGAGCGAAGAATCCAGGCCTTCGAATAACACATAAGACGAACATCTATGTAAGAGACCAAATAATCAACCTTGCAGGTCGACAAGTGCCACTCTTGACAATCGTGACAAATCGTAAACTTGCGTGGTTCAGGCATGTGATGAGACATGGCTCACTTTTCAAGATTATAGTACAGGGAACAGTCAAGGATGGCAGGAGGACAAGAGGTCAGAGAAAATCCTGGTTTGACAACATCAAGAGCTAGTCAGGACAGAGTTTGACCACACTTGCTCGAAGAGTTGAAGACAGAGACTCATGGCGTGTTTTTGTGCTGATGTCTCCACAGTGACACCACTACGACCCTAACGGGTTATGGGCTTTATTATTTATTATTTATTATTATTATAAAGACAAAATGGAGGTATTTGGGACAAATAAAAAGACACGAAGGGCTGGAGAAGACAATCATGGAAGGAGGCATACCAGCAAAGAAAAGAGGAAGACCACGGAGATGATGGATTCAGGGTTTAACTGATGCTTTGAACATTACGCCTGCAGAGATGGGACATCTGGCCTATAAAATAATAATAATAATAATAATTCCTCTCGTACCGTTATACGTTACATAGGGCCTGCAAGTAATTTCTCCATACCGCTCTATCCTGGGCAACTCGCTCAATCTCCTCCATGGAACTGAGACCGATATTTCCTGCCTCTCTCAGCAAAGTTCGCTTCAGGGTCTCCTTAGGTCGACCTCTCTTCTTGAACCCTTTGCATCCCACTTCAATGTCTGCTTTGATATTCGTTGATAATTTCTCCTCAAGGTGTGCCCAACATATCTCCATCTTCTCTTTCTTATAACAGTTGTCACTAGTGGTTGATATGGCCTATAAGAGAGAAAATTCCGAAGGACTGTTGGGGTGGCAAAGTTCTGCTCAGGACAAACTATTTGATGATGATGATTAGATAGTGGGGGACTGCCTAGAGTAGTTGATAGTAGCTCGGCCTGCTGAGCTGCTGCTGTGAGATGACTCATAGCTCGGGTTCGAACCTACTGTCCGGCATTTGTTTGAGTCCCTGGTCTTACTCAGGACGATAACTGAGTACCTCTGAAGTCGGAGAAAATCTGCCTATATGGCGAGGAATACTAATTACGAGTACATTGAGCACACGGCTGCCAGTGTAAAGTAATTTACAATGTGCACGCTGCTGCCATTGTAAGAAATTGGAAAAACAGATTTTCACGCAAAAATCAGTTTCAGAGATGGAACTTCGTCTGAGTTGAAAGCGGACGGAAAAAAAAAAAAAAATGATTAGATAGTTTTATATCATTGAATGTTAATATACTGAGAGTATCAAGATGAACATGAGAGTGACTTAAACATATCTAGAAAGAAGGAATGGAAATAGAATTGTGATGAACACCATATCTAGATGTCACGGAGACCATTAGATAGAAAATAATAAGAGTCACTGCACATAGAGAAGACAGATATACATTACATTATTCATCCTCATCAAGTAGCTTGTCTCTTCCGGAACTTGGCTCCCATGACAACATTCCTGAAAAACTCTATGTTCTGTACAAGTTGTCCGGCGCCAGCAGTAGTCATTCTCAGATCGTCAATGACATTCTGCACCCATTGTCTCGTCTTCTAGTTCTTCTTCTCGTTCTTCTCCCATCACATGACATCACTAGATTAACATAAATTAACATATTACATTAATATTTATTTTGATGAGATGGGGGCCTCTGTGGTTAAGTGGTTAAGTGGTTAAGTGGTTAAGTGGTTAAGTGGTTAAGTGGTTAAGTGGTTAAGTGGTTAAGTGGTTAAGTGGTTAAGTGGTTAAGCTGTTGTCATGTGTTATGAAGGTCGTGAGTTAGAATTCGGACCCGCTGATCTGGTCACCAGTGAGTTTTCTCCAGAGATCCCTAGGATTTTTGCCGAAGCTACGGAGCTCGTGCTCTGTACAATATCTCTCGACAGGTGGCGTGCCAGTTCTGCGGAGAGAGACCGAGCCATACGGGGTGAGACCTGGTGGAAAGAAGTTAATCCTTCACGGATGATGTAGCAATCAATGATGTAGATACTCTGAAATGATGATGTATCAATCAATGAAATAGATACTCTGAACGGATGATGTATCAATCAATGAAATAGATACTCTGAAATAATGATGTATTAATCAATGAAGTGGATACTCTGAAATAATGATGTATCAATCAATGAAGTAGATACTCTGAAATAATGATGTAACAATCAATGATGTAGATACTCTGAAATAATGATGTATCAATCAATGATGTAGATATTCGAAAACTGAAAGAGTAAGAATGAAACCTCGGAAAAGTTACACCAGAAGACTGAAGAGAAACGTGCATAACTAGCAAGCTATGGGAACTAGCAGCATTCATAGCCACTAGTTGACAACGATTGAGAAAACCCGCTAGAAGAACAATAGCCAATATTTACACACACGAACATTAAGTGTTACTGAAGATGGTGACAGATAGGTTACCCTGTCTGTTTTAATGGTTTTCTGTTCATACAAATCGATTTGTTGACTTAAATAACTGTTTCTACTGGAAGGTTCAATATAAATCAAAGTTCAAACATGCATGACTGGAACTGGCTTTATCTTGCAGAACTGCAAATTGAATTCGGCGTCTGCACAAGAAACAAACTGATTTCATTCCCCTTCTGTAACCTTCTAGTTAGAGTTATGTCCCATGCACATAATTCTGAAATCTATAACACTATCAGCTTAAGGAGAAGTCTGAATTTCACACGTGAGTACTTACAATTTAATCATCAATCCAAAGATCACGTTCGTGAATCTCTCTGGTCGTGCAGGGTTGCCTTTACAGCGCATTTTCACACATAATTTGTGGTCAGTGAGGTGGAAAACTAGTTGACAATTGCCCCATGCCATGTCGAAGTCGCCGATGTGAGCGAATGTTGGCGAGAAGTAACGAGCGGACGAAAACGACAGGCCATCATGGGTATTGCCACGTGCCGAGAAACAAGCGATTAAAAATCTGTCTTTGGGGGCCTCTGAGACCATTTGCTTTTAGATAACAAATGTAACTAAAGGGGAACAAGCCATGACATTCATCTTCGCTGAACTTTGTATGATTATTACAACTTTAACTAAAGAGTGTTGGGGTCTGTCTCAACAAAAACACGTGACCAAGTGACATTAGCTGTTCATCTACATCAGCATGAAGCAAGAATTGGAACAATTAATTAATAAATGACTTGTGACCTTTATCCTCATTTCCTTGTTTATACAAACTTTAGGTGAACCTGTTAGTCAGAATACTCTAGTATTACGTTTCTGTCCTGAGTTTGCAACTCTGTCATACGATCGCAGTCTCTGAAAATACACCGAAGACATCAGTTGATAAACGTCTGAATCGTTTTTGTGTTCAACTTTGTGACTCGCCATGTTTCCGAGATAAACAACAATTCGAGTGTCACTAGACAAGCACTTACAGGGAACCCGCAAGGAAAGTGGCAAAAGGGAACGTCCTAAAACAGACCTGGAGATGTAATTGAAAAACAGAGGGTGCTGGACTATCCTGGGAGGCCGTAAAGAAAGCAGTCAGAGATCCGGAAAAATAGCGAACAACTGTTGACGCCCTATGCTCACCAAGGAGCGGAGAAAAGTATGTCAAGTACTACGTTTCTTTTGGTAAATAAGATATGAAATTAATCGGATCTATAAATAGTACTGAACTTTTTATTATTCAACAATGAGAAACAAGGCAGTCATTTAATACTTTTTTTGAAGACCCGTTGAAAAAATGAAAATCGTGACATATCCTTTACAGGACGTCACTTTTTGAAAGTGTTTTGCCCGCTGTTTTTATGCCGGTGTAACCTTTGAGCCTAATGGGGAGACACTGACAGATACTTTCCTTCGCCAGTGTACCTCGCCATTTAGACGAACCTTATTACGATATCAGAAGTGTCTGTAATTTAGATCCCCAAGTATAGTATCAGGTTCTCCTTTAGTACAACCGCGTACAGTGTGTACACCGAAAAATATTGACCTAGCTGGCGTCAGACCGCGAAATATCTACGACAGGCGGTCACTAGAGCAGAGTGTTGTCAGCTTGTATATCTGCTACCCCATTGAGTGTTGTCAGCTTGTATATCTGCTACCCCATTGAGTGTTGTCAGCTTGTATATCTGCGACCCCATTGAGTGTTGTCAGCTTGTATATCTGCTACCCCATTGAGTGTTGTCAGCTTGTATATCTGCGACCCCATTGAGTGTTGTCAGCTTGTATATCTGCGACCCAATTGAGTGTTGTCAGCTTGTATATCTGCGACCCCATTGAGTGTTGTCAGCTTGTATATCTGCGACACCATTGAGTGTTGTCAGCTTGTATATCTGCGACAGGCGGTCACTAGAGCAGAGTGTTGTCAGCTTATTCGGCCATTGAGTTTCATGATCTGCGACGCGGCCTAGAGCGAGTGTTGTCAGCTTGTATATCTGCGACCCCATTGAGTGTTGTCAGCTTGTATATCTGCGACAGGCGGTCACTAGAGCAGAGTGTTGTCAGCTTGTATATCTGTGACCCCATTGAGTGTTGTCAGCTTGTATATCTGCTACCCCATTGAGTGTTGTCAGCTTGTATATCTGGCTCCATTGAGTGTTGTCAGCTTGTATATCTGTGACCCCATTGAGTGTTGTCAGCTTGTATATCTGCGACAGGCGGTCACTAGAGCAGAGTGTTGTCAGCTTGTATATCTGCGACCCCATTGAGTGTTGTCAGCTTGTATATCTGCGACAGGCGGTCACTAGAGCAGAGTGTTGTCAGCTTGTATATCTGCGACCCCATTGAGTGTTGTCAGCTTGTATATCTGCGACAGGCGGTCACTAGAGCAGAGTGTTGTCAGCTTGTATTTCTGTGACATTGAGTGTTGTCAGCTTGTATATCTGGACCCATGAGTGTTGTCAGCTTGTATATCTGCGACAGGCGGTCACTAGAGCAGAGTGTTGTCAGCTTGTATATCTGTGACCCCATTAAGAAAGTTATTAGAAATAAGACTCGAACAAAATGTGTCTATTTTTGGTATTAGAGCGTCTGGTCGAATGGGTTAGAGCTCGGCACCCGTGCAGAAACCCCGGGTTTAATCCGCGGTAAGGCGAATGAGCTTTTTTTCTACCGGAGGCATAATGAAAAATCCTAAGCTTAACAGTTTCGCAGCGATTGAACTAGCTTTGCGGCCATTAAATTCTACAGGCACATGCTCCCCCTTCCCCGCATGTCCTACACCATTTAAAAAGCAGTATTACTGACAGTAACGGCAATTGTTTTTATTTTTTCAAACGAGTCTAACAAAACAAAAATGTGAGTACACATACTATATTATTCTACAAAAATACAATAACTACAAAAGATAATGATTCTGATATCAAATGTGTTTACCAATTGTTAAAGTTTAAAGATAGTTTTGTGTATAACGCAATAAATCATCGTGTGTAACGTTGACCTTTCATCAAACTTCATGATCCCTTACGCTATATTTTAAATTTGAGATGTTACTGCACATGCTTTGAACATTTTTACTTCTCCCCACCTATAACCTCACAGACGTTCAATTCTGTGTGAAAGCACGTCAGAATATATTTCATTGTGCAATCTTATGAGAGTCCGACTGGGTTCCCACAGAGAACATCTCAAATCGAGTCAAAGTTGTTCAACCGTGCTTGGGAAAGGCGAGCCCTTTTCTAACAGAAGCCTTTGAAATTATAACAACTCACGAAGCGTTACTGGTCTCGACACATTTGACAGACGTTCTGGCCTGCATTCACAGACGTTGACGATGACGTGTGTTTGCACCACGCACGCGTTAAATCACGAGGATGCACGTGCGTGCCCGTAAACCTGAAGGCCCACTTGTGTCGCGTACGAACTTAACGTGCACGGATTTTTGTTATTCCCCTATTTGGGCCAGATACTGAAGGTAAATAGAGAACGGATCTTAGACTTCTGAAAATAAACAAAATGAATGGACTGTAAATATTTGCTTGGTGTTTAGTTTCTAAACATGATGCGGGTGATGGCTGCAGTTGAAAGCTGGTGGTTCCATTCCTGCACGCGTTCTTGTATCGAGCGAATACAAAAATGGCTCATTTACTGAAAGATGAATAAGAAAAAAAAAAAGAGAGCTATATTAGGAAACACTGAACGTCAACACAGACTTACACAGTTACAGGCACACTCACACGCCCGCACACACACACACGCACCACATACTTACACACGAGCGCGTACCCACACACACACACACACACACACCAATACTGACACACAGAGTATACAGATTTATTTGTTCTAATTATTACGCATTTGGTGTGCATAACTCCGTGTGTAAAACGATACACACGACACCAAAGTTGCAGGGAGACTGGCTGAAATCGCGTGTGCATTAGCTGTGTTTAACGATACATATTCCACCAAAGCAACCATAAAGATTGAATTAAAAAATGATGCAATCACTTCTAATGCAGGCAATAAACCATAAATGAAGTAAATAGCATGAACGTTCACCTTTGTTCCAAGTTTAAAGTCTTGACAGTATGAAAGCGACATGTGAAGACGGACAAGATTTGCTTAAATCCGCTGTTCAATCAATATCGAATTTCATTTAGGTCGTTAGGTTTATTATATAATAGTATATGTTATGTCTGTCGTAGGAGAAGTCTCAATTTTTTTTATTATATAATAGTATATGTTATGTCTGTCGTAGGAGAAGTTCACCTTTTTATTTAAATCTTGAGTATATGAAAGCACATGTGAGAGGAAGTCTTTTTTTTATCATATATCAGATATTTATTTTTAGGAGAGTCTAATTTTATTATATAATAGTATATGTTATGTCTGTCGTAGGAGAAGTCTCAATTTTTCACTTCTGGTGTATCCTTTGCTTGATTTTTATTTTTAAAAATAATTTTTTCGGTTTTATTGATCGAGAAGCACTTGAGCTTTCAGCTCTTCGGCTCGGTGAAATGGACATCGTAGCCCTTCGGTTCGGTGCCCCGAACACCGTAAATCTGTAGAACCTGTGGCTTTTATGCCGGCCCGCGGAATTGAACCCACACTCACAGGAAGCTTGTCACCTGTAGTCCAAAGCGCTACGAATACGCTGGACATGCTGGTCTTTGCTTGATAAGGAGGAAGGGGGAGGGTGGGGGATCTACCATACGTTCAATTTTTTGAGAACACGTCCTCATATCGCGAGTAAATCTGAGCGTCCGCAAACAATTTTGGAAATTTGTAGATTTGTCTGCAATTTGACAAATCATGACAAAATAAACAGTATGTTAGCGACATCATGTGGTAACCATATGGTAACTGCGTAAAATTGGTTTTTCTAACGTGGCACTCGAAGTAGATTCTACAATCTTTGGAAAACGTGTAAGATTAATAAGAGCAAACCAAACATTAATACACAT
Organism: Arion vulgaris; assembly: GCA_020796225.1. Taxonomy (NCBI): domain Eukaryota; kingdom Metazoa; phylum Mollusca; class Gastropoda; order Stylommatophora; family Arionidae; genus Arion; species Arion vulgaris. Next base: position 23,528,066 of record CM036753.1, read on the forward strand.
TCGTGCGGTTTTCTGTTTTATATACGTTTGCCTGTCTATTACAACTCCCCAACAAATGTCGCTAAGTTGTTTATATACTTTGCTGTTATTACACTCCTTGAAGCAACTGTGCGCTTAAGTTGTTTTATATACGTTTGCCTGTCTTCCTTTGCGTTCCCGGCCTAGACTGATGAACCAATTTTTATCATGAATTTTACTGTTGTTTTTGGGACTCCGTTTCTCCGTACAGCTTTTCGCGAAGCTCTGTGTGTTGTGGCCAGTACTCTTTCCTTATACCTGCTAAACGTTGACAGTCTTGCAAGACGTGTTCTGCCGTCATGTCTGCCATATTGCAGGGCACAGGCTAGTTGTGCCAATTTTAAATTTATGGAACATGTGGGCTCGGAGCTTGTTGTGGCCGGTACGGAGGCGAAGTATGGCAACTTGTTCACGTCGAGAGAGACCATAGTATCCGTCACTGGCTGTGTGCTGAGGGTGGTCTTTTGCCCATTTGCTTCGATAGTGCGAACCGAAGCAAACTGTGCGCTTAAGTTGTTGAAAGAAGTTTTCCCGGATGCAAAAATAGCAGCTAAACTATCAGCTGGAAAGACAAGATGTGGGTCCAATCACTGAGTGAATATGCATGTTTCAAGTGGCTATATTTTGATGACATGTCGTCGGGAAAATGTGAAAACTTACATAAGATTTTTTTCTGACTGACAAAGGTGTGTACGTAGTTGATTCAAAGTGATGTGATCAGTACTGCAATCAGGAGATATTTTCATCCATATACATATAAAAACCAATTGACATCGTAAAAAAGTGGTGTGATCATATTGAAAACTGTACTCTGAAATCGTGAAAATAGCACAGATCATATTACTATTCAGCAACAATGCTTCTAGAAAGACTGTTTTCATCCATGCCCAATGTATCAATGAAAAAATCGTCTAGAGGGAATAGTCAGTCAAATTTTACTTGTATATTCAAACATTTCACATAGACAATTTTATGAAATTCTAATGCAAAGAAAGATTCTAAAAGATAGTCAATCAGAAAATATCATGGCTACAATTAAAAAGTTAATGCTTGAAGTGTCCTCATTTCGGTAGATCAAAATATAGCAACTCTAGAGAAGTGTCATCATTTCGGTAGATCAAAATATAGCTACTCTAGAGAAGTGTCATCATTTCAGAAGATCAAAATATGGCAACTCTAGAGAAGTGTCATCATTTCAGAAGATCAAAATATAAAACTCTAGAGTAGGGTCCTCATTTCGGTAGATCAAAATATAGCAACTCTAGAGAAGTGTCATCATTTCGTAGTTTTGATCAAAATATAGCAACTCTAGAGAAGTGTCATCATTTCGGTAGATCAAAATATAGCAACTCTAGAGAAGTGTCATCATTTCGGTAGATCAAAATATGTAAAACCTAGAGAAGTGTCCTCATTTCAGAAGATCAAAATATGTAATGAAACCTCAGAAGGTCATTTCGGTAGATCAAAATATGTCAACTCTAGAGAAGGGTCCTCATTTCGGTAGATCAAAATATGTCACGCCTAGAGTAGTGCTATCATTTCGGAAGATCAAAATATGTCAAGCCTGAAAGTGCTATCAATTTCCAGGAAGATCAAATATGTCAGCCTGAGTATTGCTATACATTTCGGAAGATCAAAATATGTCAAGCCTTCAAGTAGTGCTATAATTTCGGAAGATCAAAAATATCAAGTTAGAAAAGTGCATTCATTCAGGATCAAAAATGGTCAACCTGTATTGGCTCTACTTGTCATAAGATGTTTCTAGAATGTATTCCATCAGTCCCTTTCATACATATTTAGACAACTTGTATTATTGACTTGCTATGTATTTGACAATGTGTTCGCAATATGTTCAGAAAATGCTATTCCATCAGTCCAGGACAATAATTGTATCATTTATAAATGTGTTCAAGGACAATGCTATTCCATCAGTCGGACTCATATAAATGTTAGGACACTGTTCCATAGTCAGGACTTGCATATAAAGGTTTAAGGTCAATGCTATTCCATCAGTCCAGGACTTGCATAACATCATCTCTAGGTTTCATTTTCTTGTTTATTGCTTGCTAAATGCTTTTGAAGGCAATTGTGTATACGACCGTCATTTGATCACTGGATAATATTTCTTATCCTTTGAACATAATTTATCATTTCTAATTTCTATTTATATTTTATATTTCAATCTCATTTGTGTTAAATTTGCTTTGTTTTTGCTGTTTCAGGAAATAAACTGAAAAATCGGACTTAATTCCATGAATTGAAGAGCTGATACTTATGGAAAATTACTTGGTCCTATGTAACGTATAACTGTACAAGAGAATATTAATATATATATATATATATGTGGTTGTAAACAAAGCTGGGAAGGTCTAGGCTGACAAAGATCAGTTTTATTTTGTGCCAGGGCATGCAGGTGTAAGAGGGTATGAACGTGCGGATAGGCTTGCAGGTTTGGCTGCTGTACAAAGCGGGCGAGCAATGGACCAGGCTGATATTATAAATTCCTAAGGGAGAGAGGACGTGTACATGATTCACGCAATACCGGTGAATCTACAACACTAACCAGATTGCAAAAACTCAAAGTTATGTGTGGTGTAGCTCGACAAGAACGCTATGCTGGCAGACAAAGAAGAATAGTAAACCAACAAAGAACCGGTGTCGTTAGTCGCCACACGCTGATGGACATACTGGGGGAGAGATCGTAGCACTTATGGACTAATTTGTTCGACGTGCATTGATGGTGATCCGACGACTAAACTAAAGTCAGTATATATGGTTCATAAATATCAATATTGACGTAACATAAACTTTGTAAAATACATATAATCAAGACAATTAAAAACAGAAACTACCGCCAATGTGATAATTTAATGAACGAAACTATTACTTTATTGTAGCAATGGCTGAGGTCTAACTGGTAAGTGAAGCTTTGAATGCGTACTTTGTTTCCTCCCCTCCCTCCCACTCTATGGTGTGAGCGAGTTACCATCTAATTTTAATCGATGGAGCAGGAAACAAAGGAGAGAAGCCATTAACGTCAATAGTCTTCACTAGTGTGAGCATTAGAAAACTCAGGAGCAGTCGATCGATGTTGGATGCTTTTAGAGCGGGCGGTGTAGTTCAGTTTTAAAACCCTGGTAATGTTTGGTCTAAGAATAATGTTAGTCTTCACTTTCATCTAAACAGACTTTCTGGCGGTACATTTTTTGTCTATCTTCTTGTATTTCCCTAACCCGTTTATTGACAGTAGTATGGAAACTAACTGGCAAAGACAAATTGTATGGGATAGAAAGGGGAAGTCAGGAGTAGGTTGTTATATAATTTATTCATTTCATGGAGGTCTCTGTTGAGAAGTGGTTCAGACGTATGCCTTGCGTTCTGAAAGTCATGGGATTGAATCATGATCATGAAGTTCAGTTTAATAGTGCATTTTTTCTGAGAATCACTATGATTGTTGCTGAAGCTATGGAGCTCGAGCTTTTTTTTGCAAAGATCTTAGCAGTTACCTGCCAGTTCCGTGAATGAGGACTGGATCATATGGTGAAACCATGTGCAATGAAGTAAATGCAATGAAGATCTTCTTTTTCTATTCCTACTTGCTTCATGTTAGTGCTATCGTCTTCAACATTATCATACTCCTTTCTTAAATACAAGAATATCAAATTTGTTTCAGTTGAGAACTATGAAAAACATTATAGAAATAAAACGTTTAAACAATATGTTACACGCCAGTGGCGGCTCGTGATCATTTTTGTTGGTGGGGCAGACATTTTTTCCGGATAAATCATGGTTTTTGCTTGTATATTTTAATTTATAAAATAATAAATACACGTTATACATTTTTTTGGTGGGGCCCGAACCCACTGGCCCTTAATGACGAGCCACCACTGTTACATACATTAATAAGTTTTGGGCTACTTAAACAAAAAAATTCAGTTAGTTCATTATTTTTTAAATGACTTATTGAATATATTTTTAAAATAAATTTCATATTAAACATTGTGTAATTATTGCAATCATTTGATATTTTAACATTTCTTGTTTATATAAAGTTTACTGTATTAAAAAAAATCTCACCATCATCAGTAGTTTAGGAAGTCCACTATTTTCATAACATGATATAAATTAACATATATGTACAAAGGAAGAAAAATAAAATATTTTTTGTTTAATTCTGCTTTATTTCATTGCATTATTTTTGAATGTTTTCTGAAATTGATATGGTCTTTTACTGTTTATTCTAAACTTTAGCTATCAACCTACTTACAAAAAAATCAACCTTATTGAATCTATTTAAATTTGACTAAATGCCAACAATATGAAGGTGTTCCTATCTTTATCTGTTATAGTTTCGAAATGTTTTAGAACAAGGTACACGCTCTAAATTAATTGGACTGTGATCTGGTATGATCGACATTTTAGTAATATACATTTAGTGATATTGTCAATTCACAGATAGCAAACGTGTTTAGATATAGACTAGTTTTATCCCCCAAGATGTACAACCTTTTTAATTATAATTGTTTTTCTGTTGTTGTCATGTTATTGTTAAAACATCGTAGTCGTTAGATTAGTTTACATAAAATGAAAGCTATGTCACATATAATCGTTGAAATTGTTCAGAATGAATTTTCCTTGTGTCACTTAAATTTACCACACAATTGAAACTTACTTAAAAAAAACCTTGTTACTGTATGTAGTATCGATGTTTAGGGCGATGTAGGACAGGTGGGACGAGAGCCTGAGAAATTTAATGGTCGCATGGCTAGTGCAGTTGCCGAGAAACAGTTCAGGTTAGGCGTTTTCATTTATGCCCACAACATAAAAAAGTCATTGGTCTTACCGTGAATTGAACACGAGTCTTCAGCATGAGAGACGCGCTCTAATCCATACGGTCAGACGCTCCTCTATTCAAACTTACTAGTGAAGGAAAATTTGAAATTTGCGTGAACTACGCAGGAAATATATTTACAATGTAACTAGTAAACATCTTGCGGGCAGGTCTTACCGTGAAACCTACGTAACTACTGGCCGAAGCGCTATATTATTCAAGATGGAGGGTGAGGCGGATTATTCAAACGTGTTTAGTAAACATATGGACATTTTAGTAAACATACGAACTCAAACAGACTTCTTTAGTAAACATAACAACAAAATAACGATGCCTAGTAAGTGCTGTGTCCCAAAATGTAGATCAAATTACGATTGTAATTATATATGTATAATATAAGTTAATTTAACAAGTACCTTCTTCAGTAAACCTAACTGTTGTCAGTGTTGTAAACATAACAATAAAATAACGATGCCTAGCTAGTAAGTAATGTGTACCAAAATGTAGATCAAATTACGATTATAATTATATGTGTATAATTTAACAATTACCTTCTTTAATAAACATAACAACAAAATAACGCTGCCTAGAAAGTGTTGTGTACCGAAATGTAGACAAGGAACATATTCTATTGTATAATTATTGAAAGCACCAGCTATAGGACTCAGTATTAAAATAGATCAAGACATGTCTTTTACTGTTCACCTAAAGAAAGTTTCCATAGATAAGAGTTCCTTTAACTGGCTGTCAAATAGTGAAAAATTGATAGATGGTTTCATGTTGAAAACCTCTTGTCCATGCAAATCATGAAAAGATTTAGAAGAGCACCAACTATTGACTATTACATGACAATGGCACATGATAATCTGGTTGAAGCAATTAGTTTATCATCCACAACAAGCATTAGTTTTGTGCCAGAGAAAACACTCCAATTCCCAGCTGAGCAGTTCCATCTGGTCAGAACTAAAGATAACAGAAAAGGGTATAACACTCAGTGTTTTGCATTTATGACATATTAAATTGAACCTGATCTGTCCTCATATCATCTGGATATGGAGATAAGTTCTTAGCCACGACAAACCATAAGGAGACTGTCATACAAATTGTAACTACCAGTTACATGAAATTCTCATTAGACAGTACTGTATGTGTCTGCGGAGCTCAAAAAGAAATATTTTATTGTCTGCGGTTCCAACATTTTCCTCAACAATGATATAAAAATCAGGAATGTTCAATGCAATGTTCAGCAAGCTGCTTTTTCACAAAAAAAGAAAGAAGCAAAATTCAGTAGTAGATAAATATATTTGTGTAATACTGTTTAGTTTATGTGCTAATCAAGTTGTAGTGTTGTGAAAATTGATTGGCACATCATTTTTGTTTTCCCTTGTTATCCTGTATCACTAGTGATCTCTTCGGACATAATGTATCAAAAGTTGTCACATAGACTTAATCTCCTTCGACATAATGTAACAAAAGTTGGCATGTAGACTATTGATCTCTTGCGACATAATGTATCAAAAGTTGTCATGTAGACTTGATTTCATTCGATATAATGTATCAAAAGTTGTCATGTAGACTATTGATTTCATTCGACATAATGTAATAAAAGTTGGTATGTAGACTATTGATCTCCTTTGACATAATATAATAAAAGTTGGTATGTAGACTATTGATCTCCTTCGACATAATGTAATAAAAGTTGGTATGTAGACTATTGATCTCCTTCGACATAATGTAATAAAAGTTGGTATGTAGACTATTGATCTCCTTCGACATAATATAATAAAAGTTGGTATGTAGACTATTGATCTCCTTCGACATAATGTAATAAAAGTTGGTATGTAGACTATTGATCTCCTTCGACATAATGTAATAAAAATGGTGTTTCATTTAACTACACATATTTAATAGATAGGGGTGGACTGAAGTACCTATCACAAGATCTCACTGTTCTCTGCTTCATATCATATATAGTTGTTCAAAAGCCGATATCATCTGACTATGAAGATAAGTTCTTGGTCACGACAAACCAGAAGGAGATTGTCATACAAATTGTAACTGCCAGCTACATAAAATTCTCATTAGACAGTACTGCATGTATCTGCGGAGCTCAAAAAAGAAAAACTTTATTGTCGCGGTTCCAACATTTGCTAACATTTTCCTCAACAAATAAGGAAAAATAAGGAATGATCAATGCAATGTTCAGCAAACTGCTTCTTCAAAAAAAGGAAAGTAGCAAAATTTAGTAGTAGATAAATATATTTATGTAATACTGTTTAGTTTCTGTGCTAATCAAGCTGTGCTGATGTGCAAATTTGTGACTGACTAATTCGTGGATTACTGATAAGTGATGTTAGTTTATGTGCTAATCAAGATGTGGTGTTGTGCAAACATGTAGCTTACTTATTCATGGATAACTGAAGAGAGACTACCATAGGCTGATGTAAGTACAATAGTTATCATATTTAAAATTAATCTAAGTATTCTGTATAAAATTAAACTAAAATAGTATGTGAGAGCAACAACTATAGCTACTTGTCAGAAAACATCTTCTGTAATACACATGCATCCAACAACAAGTTTCTAACATCTGCAAGATGTATTGTCTAGATCAGCGTTTCCCAATAGTAACAGTCAATAGTTAGTCTGTGAGAATACACCGCCTCAGCCTGTGACGTCACATGGCAATATTGCCGTCCGCGCTGTGGCCAGTTAGTAACGTTGGCCACGGTCTTACCTCACGGTGATATTTGACCGCATTGTTCTAAACCGTGTAGTGCAGATTTGGACTGGTCTGTATTCTGGATATGGTAGGTTGATTACTTGTCTACGATAAAGGAATATTAATGACGAACTTTGACATGACCTTTGTCCTTAAATATGTAGTATGTATTAGATACTTTTAGAATGAAATCTGCTTTTGGAAAATCAGTTTTGGTCTGCGAGTTATGATTGCAAATATCCTCGTTTCTCGTAACAATTAAAAAAACAATTGACTTGATTTGTTTGTTTCTGTGTTTTCTGGACCTGAAGGCGGAGACGTAAAATTGTAAAATGTTATTCTAGTAATAAAATATGTCCAACAATAAATTGTTGTCAATAAAAGTTAGAAAGTGAATTTTTCATACTAACCTAGAACCAAACCTAGTAATATTGCAATTAAAAAGTGGGTTCTTCAATGCTACGTGTGGAGTATGTCCTTCTATAAGAAGTTAGAAAATGAGTTTGACGTAAAACTATTTCTCTTTTATTGTTGTTAGAAAGCGAGATTTTCATTGTTACATTGAATCAATTCTTGGTAGAAAAGTCATTGCATCCGATAACAATATGATGGGAGATAATTAATATAGTGACTTCTATATAGAGTATTTATTTCAATAACAATATGATGGGAGATAATTGATATAGTGACATGTGTACAAGTCATTATATTCTTGAAAATAGACATGAAACAGTAATAAAACAAATAAGCAGTGAATGTTTCTAGTTGATTCTAAAGCTGGCATATTTCTTTCTTTCAAATATGAATATTTCAGAAGCAATAGCCTTTTTTAGTTGCAGAGACTGTTAAATATTTAAAATTGTTATATATTTTTAGATTAATACTTCAACCTTGTCAATTTGAAACATTGTATTGGAGAAGCAAGACAGTTTTATTGTATTATATATACACACACACCCACAGTTACTAGATGCACATGTGTAATACAAAGGGTCAGAATCACAATGATCTCTATTAGAAAAATACGAAAATGTGGAATGCAATTTAATTTGTGTTTTTAAATGCACCATTCATACTGCAAGTTTAATTAAAATTAAACATTATTAATAATGTACGCTTTGCCTTTTTCATTGATAAATAATGCTCAATAAAAACTCAAACACAACAAGTGTCATATCAGACGTGAATGACTTGTTCTATTGTGCTCGACAACTGACACAATTCATTGAATATTCTTGAAGTAATGTAATCAAAATTCTGTAATTTGAAAACAATAAAAAAACATTGAAATTTAATTTCAGCAAACAATGAACTGTTGTCATTACAAAAAATTGTATTTTTGTTTAGTTAATATTTTATTGCGTATAGCTTACGGCATCGAAATGTTTTATAATAATCAGCAGTATTGTATATGTATTAATTTCAATATGACTCTCTGAACAACGCAATCCACAATCTGCTATTGTCCGTTCATACATGATTTGATATTTGTATAGTTCACCGTTGACATGGATATGGTATTGTCAATGAACATATTTGTATGATCAGAACTCTTATTGTATCTGACAACTAGCCATTATCTTATAATTACCCGTACAAACTCATTGTATTAAGACCCGCATGCAATCCTTGAATTGTCAATCTTCTGCAGCCATACAGAAACAATCCACACAAGAATTTCTTCTTCAAATTTTAGATATGACTTAATTGTTTCTGAATTTAAATTACAGTTTCACTTACTAGGAGTTTCATGTTTATAACCCATGTGACTATTCTTCTAATAAAGATGTTATAATTGAAATCATGAGTGTTTCTTTAATGATGAGAGATTTCAACAAAAGTTTTCTTCTGGAGAAAACATTGAGATATTACATGAGTTATCAAACAATGATAAATCTTTCAATAGTTATGTTTCTATTGTCAGTGAATCTGTTCTTTAGAACAATATTTCAAAAAATATTATATATGTAGAAGTTGAACATTTTTCGAAAGAATACCTCTCTCAAATAAAAAAAAAAAGAAAGTATTTCTTAGAGAAGCCCTGAAACGAATTTTACTGAATAGATTCTACTGAGTAAAAGTTTTGATTCAATTCCTTAAATGGGATTGAACGAGTGGCCAAAGTTAGAGCGGTATGGAGACATTTCTTGCAGAACCTATTTAATGTATAACGGAAGAAGGGGAAATATATACGGCTCTCATGGGAACCAAACCTTATTTGGGCATCAGAACAGATCTGAAAGTCAATGTGGCTGATGTAGTCTTGCCCACATCGGTCAGGTCATCGTATGATTTTGGACAAAGAAAAGTCATCTCTCTACACCCATATTTACCAATATGCCACATGTTATGAACACAAGACATATGTTTAACTTATATAGTATATAGGGACATGAATCAGCTCTGACGACTTCAATTATGGCTAACTAGATCTGACAACACGCTACAGTATATCACAATAGATGCGGTACTATTGTAGTTGTTTCTTTGTAAAGGCCTATGCTCAAATCGTAGAATGTTATCGTTTTTAATATTACATTAAACAAAATATTACATTTTCCTACGCCTGTGTGGTGCCGGGCCTGCAAGAGAAGCAAAGAATAGTACCACTGCGACCTACAAGGCATGTCATAAGAGGCGACTGATGTAGGACCTAGGAAGCTGCCTAGTAAAAAAGCATCGCAGAAATCGGATGTGCTGACCTACTTATAGGTGCATAACTGGCACAACGTACAATCGCTCTTAGGCTCAGATCACATACAAATCACTCAGAGTGGTTAGCAAGTGGCCAATAGGGAGCGTTCGAATAAAATAAGATAATATTACATTTTTTATATTGGGGGAACCTAGTGATCTTGTGTGCTTGTTTTAAGGCTTTGTAAGCTGATATTCAGTTTTGTAAGGCTGTTCTTGATGCCATCGCTCCATCTTTTGTGTGGGGTCTTCCTTTTGCTTTGTACTCATTATACTTTTTATGTGTGCCTCTTTGTGGTAGGATGAGAATGTTTAAAGTATTTAATATGAATACATATTCTCAGTGGCAACGTGTGAGTGTAAAACATGGACATTTAACAAGGCAGAGGAGAAGTATATATTTTGTTTTTGAGTATACTTGTTACAGAAGAGTCATCCATGTACCAAGGGCAGAGAACTAGATTTATCTAGAAGGAACTCCACATAAAAAAAAACCTGACTGATTCTACCAGAAATAAGATTTCTAAAATTGAGATATTATGGACATACAATAAGACACGAAGAATTGAAGAAGACCAGTGATTAAGGAGGCACTCTTGCAAACATGGAAAGAGGAAGACCACGGGGAAGATGGATACAAGATTTGACTGATGATTTGAGCATGACGACAGAAGACGCGGGACCACAGGTAAATGAGAGAAATTTTCAAGGACTGTTAGGGTGGCCATGTTCTGTCCAGATCAAGCTATTGGATGATGATGATGAATATGAATACACAGGTCGTCTAAAAGTATTCGTAATTTTTGATAACATATGTGACGAATCTCAATATTCAATGTGGTAGCTTACGTGGATATACTGTCCTGGGCATGCGGGTGTTTACGGTAATGAGAGAGTGAACTGGCTTGCATCAACAGCATCGATTGTTCGGGAGTTGAGGATGGATAAGGGGATTTATTCGGTTTCTTCGCAACTGTCTGTTTGGATGAGGACACTAAAATCGATGTTGAATCGATCAAGCGATTTAGGCAGTTTGGAGTTACCCATTGTTCAAGTCGAACTGGATGCCTGAGAGGCAGAGTGAGAGGTGTGTTTAATCAGCAGCCACAGGAACCATCAGTATGCATACTCTTCGATATCTGTGGGGGAGACTGAGCACACATGGGTCTGCCCGGAGTGCAATGACGTCAGTTTAGTAACCAATAACCAATAACCAATAACCAAACAAAATTACATGGTGAAAAAAAAGTAAAGCGACACAAGTAAAAACAAAGTACTGTAGTTTTACCAAATACAAAAACAATAACAATATACAGCAACGTTTCGACCAAAATGTCTCTATCAAGCAAATGATACAACAGAAGTGAAGTTTTTCACATCTTACACGGCACAGAACATATAGAATCAGATTCTTACACCTCACAGAACATATAGATTATGTGCTGTGTACATTTTAGTGCTGTAAGATTTTCATGATATGTTTTACTAAAAACAGCGATGTTGATTTGGTATACATGAAGTTTAGCAGTACGGTTGCTAAGTTTTCGATATATTACGCATTTCCGTGCTCCACATGCAGTTCAGCGCAATTTAAAATCGGGAATCTCGAGAAATTAATCAGTTCACAATGTATCACAGCGAGTGTCATTGGCGTAAGCAGACACTATTTATTTTCATTGATAGAAGTGGAATGTATTATTTGTTTACTATGTCACACTGTTTTTTATAATATATAATAGGGATACGCCTTTGCAAACATTCGCCACCATTTTGTGTACTACCTTGAAATCTAAACTTCGATGATCATTTTGTTGTGCGTATGCTTGGTTATTGGTTACTAAACTGACGTCATTGCAGTCCGGGCAGACCCATATGTGCTCAGTCTCCCCCAACAAATATAGAAGAGTATGCATACTGTTGGTTCCTGTGGCTCGCTGATTAAACACACCTCTCACTCTGCCTCTCTGGCATCCAGTTCGACTTGAACAACGGTAACTCCAAACTGCTTAAATCGCTTGATCGATTCAACATCGATTTTAGTGTCCTCATCCAACAGACAGTCGCGAAGAGATCGAAGAATATCCCCTTATCCATCTTCAACTTCCCAACAATCGATGCTGTTGATGCAAGCCTTACCGCTCTCTCATTACCGTAAACACCCGCATGCCCAGGACAGTATATCCACGTAAGTCGCTGGAGGTTAGAAACTTCTATAGACGACATCCACTCATGTGCGTATGCAAATTATATAACAAAAACGATTTTTGTATCAACCAAGCTACCTACAAATTATTTAAACATGAATTCGTAAGGTCGTGAGGTATACAGTCTGCAAAAATTACTATTATACATCAGGTAGATTTCGTACAATTAAACCGTAGTGTGTTGACGAATTTTGTAACGAACTATAACATTGTGTACAGCTTTATAAATAGCAAGCAGACTTCACCCTTTGAATCGGGGAATCCCGGTACATGTGATTACTTTCCGACGGGCTTATCTATTGAACAATGAACTCAACCAAGTGTTTTAGTCATGCGTGAAGAGGGCCTTCTGCCGGTAATAATAGTTCTACAACATATTGATTTCCATCTCTTTTCTCACGGTTCTAGGAAGACACAAGAGCGCGCTCACGTTCATACACGTGCACTCTGTGCCCGTGCACGTGTTAAAGCCCCTAATTAGCCAACGTGTTCAACTCCGTCTAATCTTGAAGACACCCAAACTTGGGTGACATATCGCCTGGTATTTTATGACAACAAATAAATGTCACGCCCCTATAAAGACAAAGTCTGCGCACTGTAGTTCCTGAGTTTTCCCACCATGTCATCATTGATGGTTGATGTGTACCATGGTTTGTCACATTGATGATTAAAAAAACTTGGTCACGTCAAAGATCACATAAACTTTCTTTGTCACGCTGCTGATGAAGAGTCACGGTGATTATTAAACAAATGTATGATTACACGTATGATTCAATAAACTATAAGTCAAGCGTATCATTGAACAATAGTGATGTGCGAATAGTAACTAACCGTTGATGCAATTCGCTAGTAACGAATACCTCATAGGAAAAATACAAGTTACTTGGTAAATAATAGTTTAATGTTTACTATTCTGTCTGTACGAGGAGCGTCTGGACGAATGTATTAGCCCAGGCTAGAGATCCGTACTCAATTCACGATAAGGCCAAGGATTCTTTTCTGTTGTGGTCATAAATGAAAAAAGCCTAATCTGAACAACTTCGCGGTGACTGTGCTAGATATGCAGCCATTAAATTTCTCAGGCTCTCGTCCCATCTGTCCTACACCGCCCTTAAATCCATCTAAAACATATTAAGGATGAAAAGTGGAGATCAATATGTTACACCGGTAAAATAAAGTCTTAGCAGAGTAATTTCAACAAGATAACTACCTTCCCCTCGTTCTGACTTCTCCAAACATCAACACAAAACAAACCATGCAAAACAAACGCTGACAATTACTTAAACATGCAAATATATGTATTAGAGAAACTAAAGGGGTCTACACGCTGAAAGAAATATCTAGAGAGACCTACATTAAAGTGTTCTGAGCATCTAACGAGAATGAAGTACATCTCTCTCTCTCTCTCTCTCTCTCTCTCTCTCTCTCTGCGCGTTTACAGTAGACGTCAATGTGATTTAATTGCGTAATACAGACTAAATACTAACTAACGAGGCAAGCTTATAAAGATGAAACAATACTGGCTCAGCAGCCAACGGGAACATATAAAGTGCTCAGCAGCTATAGGAACATATAAAGTGCTCACAGCAGCTGATAGGGAACATATAAAGTGCTCACAGCAGCCAATGGGGAACATATAAAGTGCTCACAGCAGCCAATGGGGAACATATAAAGTGCTCACAGCAGCCAATGGGGAACATATAAAGTGCTCACAGCAGCCAATGGGGAACATATAAAGTGCTCACAGCAGCCAATGGGGAACATATAAAGTGCTCACAGCAGCCAATGGGGAACATATAAAGTGCTCACAGCAGCCAATGAGGAACATATAAAGTGCTCACAGCAGCCAATGGGAACATATAGTATGCTCACAGCAGAATGGGAACATATAGTATGCTCACAGCAGCCAATGGGGAACATATAGTATGCTCACAGCAGCCAATGGGGAACATATAATGCTCACAGCAGCCAATGGGAACAAATAGTATGCTCACAGCGAGCCAATGATATATAATGCTCACAGCCGAAAGGGAACATAATGTATGCTCACAACTACCAATGCATAATGTGCTCACAACTACCAATAGGGACACATAATGTGCTCACAACCTACCAATAGGGACACATAATGTGCTCACAACTACCAATAGGGAACACATAATGTGCTCACAACTACCAATAGGGGACACATAATGTGCTCACAACTACCAATAGGGGACACATAATGTGCTCAAACTACCAATAGGGACACATAATGTGCTCACAACTACCAATAGGGGACACATAATGTGCTCAGAACTACCAATAGGGGACACATAATGTGCTCACAACTACCAATAGGGGACACATAATGTGCTCACAACTACCAATAGGGGACACATAATGTGCTCACAACTACCAATAGGGGACACATAATGTGCTCACAACTACCAATAGGGGACACATAATGTGCTCACAACTACCAATAGGGGACACATAATGTGCTCACAACTACCAATAGGGGACACATAATGTGCTCACAACTACCAATAGGGGACACATAATGTGCTCACAACTATTAATGGAGGACATATAATGTCTCACAACTACCAATGGAGACATATAGTATGCTCACAACTATTAATGTGCTCACAACTACCAATGGGTGTGGGTGTAGGGTCACATAATGTGCTGACAACTACCAATGGGTGTGGGGGTCACATAATGTGCTGACAACTACCAATGGGTGGGGAGGAGGCAGTCACATAATGTGCTGACAACTACCAATGGGTGGGGAGGAGGCAGTCACATAATGTGCTGACAACTACCAATGGGTGTGGGTGTAGGCAGTCACATAATGTGCTGACAACTACCAATGGGTGGGGAGGAGGCAGTCACATAATGTGCTGACAACTACCAATGGGTGGGGAGGAGGGAGTCACATAATGTGCTGACAACTAATGGGACACAAATAAAGTGCTCACAAGCTAAGTCTTCATCTCTCTATTGCGTGGCGACTCGATGCAAAAGTTTGAACAGAAACTAGTCAAGTGTATTATGACATAAGAACTGTCATTCTGACTGCTATAACGATATGATAAATATTTATCACTGGCTCATGATATCATCTACACTACGATGATGACCAACACAGTTCATATTGATGTGGTCTTTCTTCTCACAAACGTCCATCCACTTACCCAAATTGTTATATACCCGTCCCCGAGGCGCCATATCTTTCTTAAACACACTTAATTTACACCCTCTGGGTCAGAGCGCGTGTTCCTCCAGCTCGGGTGCCGATCCCACAGTCCTCCACATCCATCATTGCAGACAGAATTATTTTCTTTCCTCGCTAGTTTCTCCTCTCCCCACGACGCCTAGTTAAAATGATTTTCATGTTTGGACACGATTTAGAAGGTGAGCTAAATACGAGAGACGGAAATAAAGAAGCTCAGTTTGATAACTGGAAGAATAACATTCTATAGCTCTTTTTAGAAGACTAGTTTATTAGCCAATGTCTTGTGAAATATATACTGTAGTATACAGTGGCGGCTCGTCATTAAGGGCCATTGGGACCGGGTCCAACCAAAAATAAAGTGTAACGTATACTTATTACTTTATAAATTAAAATAGAACCTAACCCAAAACTATGATTTTTCCGAAAATGTTTGTCTGGCCCCACCAACAAAAATGAGCAGAAGCCGCCACTGGTAGTATAGATTAACACGTAGAGATATCAAATGCAGCCTCTTCTTTTACATAAGATTAAAATAGGTCTAGTTACATAGTTAATACGTGGTGATAACAGTCTGGAAAAGTGCCAAATGATCATCGACCTGTCGGCCATTATTTGATTACAATCTCTCGTTAGATGCTTAATTTTAAAATATTTGCTTCTTGAATTATTTTACTAGCCCATAATTTTTGTCCTTATCAAACAATAATATTAAGGGCTATCTTTCATATATACACGCTCACTGGGGAACCGTCACAGGCATATGGAAGCAAAATTACAGTAAGAATCTTCTCTCCACCACACGCAGGTGCACACATATGCAAGTGGGTTTCTGTGGTTAAGGGGTTAAGCCACTTGTCTTGTGCTCTGAAAGTTGGTGGTTCGTATCCTGATCCCGCGTTATGTTCACGCGTGCGTTTTTTTCTAGAAATCCAGATAATTGTTGCCGAAAATACAGAGTTCATGATCATGCAACATTCTTGGCAGATGTCATGCTATTTCTGCACAAAGAGATCAAGCCATGTGAAGGAATTATGTGAAGGCAACGCTTCTCATTTAGACCGTACGAATATACATACATATACGCATAAACTGTAAATTAAGAACCCTCTCTCAACTCTCTACACCATAGGCACATACGCAGGTAGACACACACCTATCATAACACTCTGTAATATCACTAGTTCTGTCTCCATCACACTCATCACACCCACACTGAAACACAACAAACATTTTAATCGTGAAGTTTAACCAATGCATGAAAATAAAGGATAAGAAAGAAACGGAAATTAATCAATTCATATTATATATAGACAGGCTAAGAGACGGGTTGTCACATGGAATGAATCTGGCCTTCCGAAACCGGGAGAGAAGCTGTCGTGGGCACGTTGGGCCATCCGAATGAATTTTCGGGACACTTCGACAACCGCCGGTAACCAATACGTTCAGCCCGGAAGCAAAGTTCGCGAACCGGAAGCGGAATAGCTGAAGCCCGCAATTACCAGGCGTAGTCCTAATGACCTTGGCAATCTTGATGTCATGCGCTCGGGAGGTAGTAGTGGTCGATACACACGCTAACGTCGATCGTTTGTTTTCACACATAACAAATTGTGACCTCTCTTGTCGCCAGGTCAGGCGATGCAACAGTATCTCATTGGCCAAAACAACTACATATTCGATATTAACGTTTACTATAGTAGACGTCTGGGCCTTAGCGGTAGTGAGCTCGATCCCAACCCAAGCGTAACTGGTTCAAACACCGCGGCGGTCAATTGTGAAGAAAATGTGTTCTCGTGGATTTTTATGAACAGCAAATATAAACCTCACCGCTCAGAAAGCAATGACAAACTACTGAACGTGTAAGTGGTGCATAGAAAGTCAACGACTCGTTTACTGTGATTGATTTTGACGTCCTGTAAAAAATATGCCACTATTTTCACTTTCATACTGATAATAGGAACGCTCAGCAGAAGGGAAAAGGCTTCAAGGTAGACCATCAACATCAAAATAACTTGTCCTGAGCAGAACTGATGATTCTTAATCAACAATGATAAAGTTGCAGCTAGCAATCTCACAAAGTCTTCAATGTTTCATTGTTATGTTCGTGGTTTTTAATTGAGTATCAAGCCCGCCTGACCAGCGTGTTCGTAGCGCGTTGGACTGTGGGTGACTAGTCCTCTGTGTGTGCGGGTTCAATTCAGAAAAGCCACATGTTCCCCAGATTCACGGTGTTCGTGGCAACGAAGGGTTGCGATGTCCATGGCACCGAGCCAAAGAGCTGGAATCTCAAGTGCTTCTGGATCGAAAAAACCAAAAAAACCAAACTGAGTATCAAAGGTTTAGTAAATAAAAGCAATTAGGAGAGATTAGATATTCGCACGCCCGCGTGTTGTCTGGGCTCGCAAGGGGAGCAAAGAATAGCCGCACTGCGACCTACAAGGCATGTCGTAAGAGGCGACTTAGGTGGGGTTTGGCGTAGGGCTGGCTACCCTTTCCAGTAGAAAATTTTAGCCACAAAATCCAACCATCCATGAACAAGTCACATAAAGGGGAGGCCGAGAAATACATGGAGACGAGATTTAGAGGCGGAGATCAACAATATAAAGAAGAGTTGGAGGGAGCTGCAGGAGTTAGCTAGAGATAGGAAGACTTGGCATCATGAGTTGGTTGACGGCCTATTCCCCAATCCGGGGTAAAATAGCAAAGAGAGAGAGAGAGAGAGAGAGAGAGAGATTCGCAAGAAGTAACACAGGGAGTTCTGTGGCTAAGTGGTTAGGCCTCTGCATTGCTTTCCGAAGGTCATGAATTCGAATAAGGACCGCATCTTTCTGTTCACGAGTGCATTTTTTCCAGAGACCCTTAGAACTATTGGCGGAGCTACGGAGTTCGTGCCTTGTTTCAATACTCTCTTGGTAGATGGTGTGCCCATTCTGCGGCGAGGAACTGGGTCATTTGGTGTAAAAACCCGCGCATAATTTTTATTTTTTAAAAGCCGTTGTAATATCTTTCTCAAAGTCTGTGTGTAGTGTTCTGTGAAATTCGTCACGCCTGTTGTATCGTTTGTTTGATAAAGGCCTTTTGGTCGAAACGTTGCTGTGTATTGTTATGTTTTTTGTACATAACAACATTAACATTGTACATAATAGCATTAACATTGTGCGTAACAACACTAACATTGTACATACCACAACTAACATTATACATAATAGCATTAACATTGTGCGTAACAACATAACATTGTACATACACAACTACATTTACATACAACATAACATTGTACATAACAACACTAACATTGTACATACCACAACTAACATTGTACATAACAACATTAACATTGCACATAACAACACTAACATTGTACATAACAACACTAACATTGTACATAACAACACTAACATTGTACATAACAACATTAACATTGTACATAACAACACTAACATTGTACATAACAACACTAACATTGTACATAACAACATTAACATTGCACATAACAACACTAACATTGTACATAACACTAACATTGACATAACAACATTAACATTGACATAACAACACTAACATTGTACATAACAACATAACATCTTAGCCAACAACTTCTCTCGTAATAACAACACTAACAGCTTAGAAGAGCGAAGGAGAAAAATACGCACAAAAGTTCCATCTTTCATTACTTAATTCAATCATCTCTATTTTCGTCATGAAATATGGCTAGTCTGTGACCAAGACTGCATTAGCAAGATTGAACCACGAGCCGGTTGCCGACCTGGTTCATGCCTCTTTCAACTCGATTGACTATCGATGCTTGAAGATGCCATGTGCCTGATTGAAAGTGAAGGCTTCGCTCAGATCCCGCTTGAATAATGTAATCACAAAAATAGACAGGGGAGAGAGGGATACATAGCTGAGCAGAGAGGAAATGCGGTGGTGAGCGAAGAGACGAAACTGTAGCACTATCTCTGATTAATAATAAGTGTAGTGATCTGCTTGCTGTTACCAGATCAAAAGGTAAGTTTTAACAGTCGGCGTAGCACATGCACTGTTAACTAGATCTGCTGCGCACCAATATAAGTAGTTCATTTTCAAATAAATATTCTTCTTCTTTTCCGTTTTACATGAACCACTTGTTAAACATTTCTTTGTAGTCTGTATGTGATTTACACCATAGAGCGTGAGTTTGCTGTTTCAGTTAAAACACGTAATCACAAAATACTGTTGTTTTACAAATTATAAAAACAATGACAAAATACAGCAACGTTTCTACCAACAAGGCCTTTATCAATCAAACGAACAACAGGAGTGACAAATTTAAAAAAACAAATGGACGACCAAAAACAAACGTTTCTAATGAAAATCTGGAAATAAAAACGAATAACGAAATAAATGTAACACAAAAACACACATAAAAACTAGAATTAGAACGGAAGAGAAACAATGAAAAATCTAGTAAATATATAACTTGAATACATGCAACATATACCCATATAGATTACAAGGCATGGGAAGAGAAAGTACTAAGAAGCATAGGAATGTAATAGTTGAGCCCACGTGGTCGCAAGGTACCATACAAAGAAATCAACCGATTCTCCAGAGCAAATCGACTGCGATCATCCGAGGAACACGATCGGATGGCTGTGACCTGGACATCGTGAGCGCCTAAATGGCTAGTATCATTGACATGAGTGGCTACATGGGTCACAGAGCATTGGCGTATGTCGCGCAAGTGTTGGGCGAATCGGTCACTGAGCCTCTTGCCTGTCTCGCCGATATAAACCTTGTTACACCGCTTACAGATAATGGCATAGCTAAGATTACGGGACTCGCATGTGAAACCATCGTCAATAACAAACGTGGCTAAAGGAAAACATACAGTACGCGTTTGTATCACATAAGCACACGTGTTGCAACGCCGACGGCCACACTGAACAGTGCCAACATGAGTCTGGATATTGGACTAAAGACGACTGTGTACCAACATATCCTTGATCAACAATAAACAGATACGGTATTAAGAGTTCGAAAAACAAATAGACAAACACGGACTCGAACCACTTACCCTAGTCCTTACACCAATCGTAGCCTGAATACAGCGTCCTACGTACACAACCATATCCTTAAGACTTCTGTCCCGTCTGTTGCAGTTTCATCTATTCTGTGAGTATTTTGCTGTTTCAGTTAGGCGGATACAGTCCCATAGGTCAGCACATACAGTTTCTGAATGTTTTTTTAGTTCAGGCTCGCCTCACTAAACAGGATACACACAAACTGTTTAGGGTTGTCCATCCCCATAGTCGAGTCATAACCCTGTTAACTTTGTACCTTGCGGTCAAAGTTTCCAAGTCTACACTTTTGGAAGGTGGGGTTGGCGTGTGTGTTCTACTTGTCATTATAATAATAATTTTGACTTTTGGCCTTCCTGAGAGTGACTAGCTGACCTCAACACTGCTGGATGCAAAACCAGGCGCAAAACTCACCATGCAGACCATACTCTGCATTCGTGGGTGTCTGTCCACTTGTAAACATGGCTGAATTGCTAATCACGAATTGTTGTACATATGTGGTTGTGGAGAAGATTCTGTACTGTTTTAAGCGCAGACTAACAACTTATTCTAATCTGTTAACATTTAGGTAGTCGTCATTTGTTTGTATTGTAAATTTCTATTTGATTGATTCATACTTTTCTTTTTGGCAATAAGTATTTGGTACATCCTGTCGTCGCTCTCATGCAGCATCTTTCTTGGACAGTTGACCTGTCTCATTTTCTCATAATCCATATTGAGATGGTGTCAATCGTACAGCGACCTTGAACTGGTTGCACAATTCAAAAAGTAGGGTTTGGAGACCTGGTAATTTTCTGGACTAAAGTGCTTGGAGTGCAGGTTTTTGCATCTGTCAAAAATGCAACAGGTTGTGAATCAAGTTTGGTCTTCAACAGTTTCACAGTTCCCACCTCGATTGCCTCGATTTCTGAATCATAAATATCACAGAACTTCCCTGTTGGTACTTTGATCATATATCTATCGTTGTTTGGTATTCTATGTACACTCTTGCTCATTCTATGTACATTCTTTACTACGTTTTCTGCTAACAAATTAGTGTATACAGCTTGGAGGCAGCGGAAGAGTGTTTCCCCTAGTTTTGAAAGCGTTAGAATTATAATTGAACATTTATTGCAATTCTGCAAAAGCATTGCTTCATAACGCTCTATCCTGTGCACATCGCTCAATCTCTTCCATGGAATTGAAACCGATATTTCTTGCCTCTATTTGCAAAGTTCGTTTCAGGGTCCCCTAGGGCGCCCTTTCTTTCTTGAACCCTTTGCCTCCCACTTCAATGCCTGTTTGGTATTCTTTGATCATTTCTTCTCAAGGCGTGTCCAACATATCTCCATCTGCAGTTCCCAAGTTCTTAATAATTTCATTTGACTCTCCTTTGACTAGTTGGCGACATTCTTATTTTTAATTTTGATATTTCTTGCTCCAGTTCTCTTAATTAATATGATTGGTGTTTCCATAACTTCATGTATTGTTTCATCTCGTCCTGCATTTTGTCCTTTCTCACGAACCAACCTGTTGCTGTTTCTTAAAGAAAATATCAATATTGCAGTCCTATAGTAAACAAATCTGCAAAGCTGATCAGTTGTTTGTTTACCCGTGAGGATGTTTCAATATTTATTCATATCAATCTTTGTGTTTCTCCTGTACCAACACCATTAACCCGTCCACCCTTCTGTACCGATATATTGGCTTTTAGTATTTTTCAAGTTAACGCAAAACCAGTATACTGGCTAGTTCAGTATACATTACAATAGAAATTCTTCAAAAGATAAAATAAAATTGTAGAATGAAAGAGTATAGTTGTTTTACCAGCTTTCACAGTTTCCTGATATCTCTTTCAATGTTTAAATACTGTTTACCAGCTTCACAGTTTCCTGATATCTCTTTCAATGTTTAAATACTGTTTTATCAGCTTTCACAGTTTCCTGATATCTCTTTCAATGTTTAAAGACTGTTTTATCAGCTTCCACAGTTTTCTGATATCTCTTTCAATGTTTAAAGACTGTTTTATCAGCTTCCACAGTTTTCTGATATCTCTTTCAATGTTTAAAGACTGTTTTACCAGCTTCCACAGTTTCCTGATATCTCTTTCAATGTTTAAATACTGTTTTACCAGCTTCCACAGTTTCCTGATATTTCTTTCAATGTTTAAAGACTGTTTTACCAGCTTCCACAGTTTCCTGATATCTCTTTCAATGTTTAAAGACTGTTTTATCAGCTTCCACAGTTTTCTGATATCTCTTTCAATGTTTAAAGACTGTTTTATCAGCTTCCACAGTTTCCTGATATCTCTTTCAATGTTTAAAGACTGTTTTATTAGCTTCCACAGTTTTCTGATATCTCTTTCAATGTTTAAAGACTGTTTTATCAGCTTCCACAGTTTTCTGATATCTCTTTCAATGTTTAAAGACTGTTTTATCAGCTTTCACAGTTTCCTGATATCTCTTTCAATGTTTAAAGACTGTTTTATCAGCTTTCACAGTTTCTGATATCTCTTTCAATGTTTAAAGACTGTTTTATCAGCTTCCACAGTTTTCTGATATCTTCTTCTTCTTCTTCGATCGTTCTAGGTCTGTTTTAATCATTCTCATTGTGATATATAAACAGCCAAACATCAGAACGTGATGTACGTGCACCAGCCTTCAGCACCTATTGGAGCTCAGTTGCTTATCCTTCGGTGGGTGTTCGTTTTCAGCCAGCTTTTGATTTACTAGGTGAGCTTTCCCTAGGGTTCGATCCAGCTTTGCTGCATTTTTGGGCTTTGTGATCTACGCCGGGACATTGAGTTACGCTGTTTATGCCCTTTCTGACTGAGAAATATTTCTCGGGGCTTGTAAGCTTATCATCGGACGGCGTCTTACTCGTATAAGACACGTGTAAGTATCGGCCTTCGCCAATGTTCAGACCTGAACTTCCTGTCTGGTCCGTACATTGTCGGCCTTGCTTTACCGTACATTTTTGAGTTTGATCCGGAGAAGGAACATTCTCAGCCTTTTCTAGACGCGCATTGGTACGTGGCAATTTGTAATTAACCTCGAAAGCACTGGCATGGGGTCGAGTACAAACAATGTAGAGGGTCATTTCAGTCGGCACTATCAGCGTAACTGAGGATTTTGCGCTCGCCGCCATCACCCGCCCCAGTTATTCCGGGGATGTTAGTTACGACTGCAATCGAACCTTGCCCGGTTGCTCCAAGGCTGGCAGTTCCGTTAGGCATCACCAACCTCAGTTCTTCCGGGAAAGTTAATTTTTAATCGCACAGTACCTTGCACGGTTTTCCCAGGGCGGGTAGTTTCGTTATGCACTAAACGCAACTTGTTCTTTTGCGCTCGGCAAACCTTGCCCAGTACATGTATCTGCACCAGGCTACCAATGCGGGTCAGCTGCAATCTTCTCTCGCACCAACACGAGGGTAGACTTTTATTCGCTACGGTCCTGTCGTATTTATTCTTTCCGACGGGCTTGGCAGTGTTTGCCCTCCTCAGGCTTGATCTTCGCCCTACGTGGGCATACGTTTGGTCACTGGATGCACCTCTCATCCATGTCTGAGACGTTTCGTTGCTGTTTCTTTGCGTTCAGGACTTAGACAATATCTTGTTGGACATCGGTCAGAGATTTGTCATTTTGTTTGTATGTATCTTTAACGTATTTCCGTAATTGCACTGCTACCACTACCAGTAGTTTTCTCTCCCCGATCCCTGCCCTCTTAGCCAGACCGGAACCAGAGTCTGTTTCCAGGGTCACGCGGGAGGTTAGGGGCAGGGTCTTGTAGCGCTCCTCGCTAACCCTGGCTCATGTTACCACCATGACCTCATGAGCCTTTTGACCCCTTTCTGATATCTATTTCAATGTTTAAATACTGTTTTATCAGCTTCCACAGTTTTCTGATATCTCTTTCAATGTTTAAAGACTGTTTTATCAGCTTCCACAGTTTCCTGATATCTCTTTCAATGTTTAAAGACTGTTTTATCAGCTTTCACAGTTTCCTGATCTCTTTCAATGTTTAAAGACAGTTTTGCTTTCTCCAGCTTTACCACCTGGTCTGAAACTTAGCCCTTTGAAATGTAGCCTTAGCATGCTAACAATGTTTAATTGTGTTCTCTGTATTATGCATTTACTCTTCCTTGTCCAGATGCAAAATGAATAAGTTAGCACTAAGTAATTAATAACATTACATTAAGTCATAAGTTATCAGACATTAATAAATATACAATAAATTATTAGTAGCCACAATGTAACACATTAAATTATTAGTAGTCACAATGTAGCACAATAAATTATTAGTAGTCACATTGTAGCACAATAAATTATTAGTAGCCACAATGTAGCACAATAAATTATTAGTAGTCACATTGTAACGCATTAAATTATTAGTGGTCACAATGTAACACATTCAATTATTAGTAGCCACAATGTAACACATTACATTATTAGTAGCCACAATGTAACACATTCAATCATTAGTAGACACAGTGTAACACATTCAATCATTAGCAGTCACAATGTAACACGTTCAGTTATTAGTAGACACCATGTAACACATTCAATCATTAGTAGACACAAATTAACACGTTAAATCATTAGTAGACACAATGTAACACGTTAAATCATTAGTAGACACTGTGTAACAATTAGTAGTCACGGTGTAAAACATGAAATCATTATTAGTCACAGTGTAGTAGCCCATTAAATCGTTAGTAGTTGCAATTTAGCATATTAGAGGACACATATCAAAGCAAGTGTGCCCATTAACTCATTGGTACATACATATACACACACATTAGCAACATCATGTTTGTTGCATGCAAGAACTACTCACTTTAACACGTGTATTGAATACTACAAAGTCTGTGACGACCAAGACTTCTGCAACTTTCATCAGTGCTACCGGTAGGAGACAAAGTACTCTAATGGGTTTAATCTCGGAGGACTAAAAAAAGATGGGAGTCCATTAAGTAATTAGGTCAAAGATCAATGGTGATAAATGGAGAAATCTGATTTACAGAGATGGGTCTTGTAAATGTCCGATTTGCTATTCGGTGCCAAAACCATTTTCATCGCCTTCGTTTCCATAGTTACACACCGGCATGCCCTTGTCTATCATCCATCTATTGAAAGTTTCAGGACCGGACGTTAGATGCTAAGAGATGGACAGGTCCTGTACAGCCCAGACGCATTATCTATATTAATATTGCAAACATAAAATTCTCTCCAACCCTTCAAACAACAAATATCAGTGGCCCTTCCAACGACTGCTTTCAATTGACATGAATAGTCTAGTCAATGAAAGGAGGTCTTCAGTCTTGGTCTGGATGTTTGACGGGGCAAAAGCAGCATTATGTCTTCTAATTTCCATTCTGTTCTAACTGTACATAAAATATGTGCAGCGGTGGAAGTTTTTCGTGTAAATAAACTATGTGCAGTGATGGATGATTTCGTGTACATAAACTACATATAGTGGTAGATTTCGTGTACATAAACTGTATATAGTAGGAGTGTAAGATTTCGTGTACATAAACTGTATATTGTAGTAGTGGAAGTTTTCGTGTACATAAACTGTATATAGTAGTGAAAGATTTCATGTATAAAAACTGAATATAGTAGTGGTGGTAGATTTCGTGTACATAAACTGTATACAGTAGTGGTGGTAGATTTTGTGTACATAAACTGTATATAGTAGTGGAAGTGGAAGTAGTGCAAAACAACTATATGTATTGGTAGATTTAATATACATAAACCAGATATAGTTGTAGATGTCCTGTACATAAACTAAATGTAGCGGTATATTTAGTGTACATAAACTATATGTGTTGGTAGACTTCATGTACGTAAACTGTATGTAGTGGTAGATTTTGTGTATATAAACTATATGTAGTGACAGATTTCGTGTACGTAAACTACATGTAGCGGTAAATTTCGTGTACATAAACTATATGTAGTGGTAGATTTCGTGTACATAAACTATATGTAGTGGTAGATTTCGTGTACGTAAACTATATGTAGTGGTAAATTTCGTGTACATAAACTATATGTAGTGGTAGATTTCGTGTACGTAAACTATATGTAGTGGTAGATTTCGTGTACATAAACTATATGTAGTGGTAGATTTCGTGTAGATAAACTACATGTATTGCGTATATTGTTTGTACATAAGCTGCTTGTACCGGTGAATGATTTCGTGTACATAAACTACATGTAGTGGTAGATTTCGTGTACATAAACGGGGTTGGGTCTGACGATACTACACTGTAAAAAACAGCTACAGAACAGAAAAAAACTGCTCATACGTTTTTCCACGTTCGCTCATTATGAATTCAGGCGCAACCAGGGCGCTTAATATGGCACTGCAGACTGAATTTTGCCGGAAGGCTTGCTTTTCTTATAATCAGTGTTCTCGTCATTCAGGCGAGACTTACTCCAACCACAGAGGTTCTTGTAATTTAGATTCTCAAGTAAAGGATCAGGAAACCTGTAGTACCATGTGCTCACGTTAGCCTCGGACCTCAGAATTAGCATGACACGTTGTTACTAGCGAAGATGTTATTGTCTTCGCTATCGGCGCCCACACCATTCATGTAAGATATAGCAGACTTTCCGATCCAGAAGCACTTGAGCTTTTCAGCTCTTCGGCTCGGTGCCATGGACATCGTAACCTTCGGTTCGGTGCCACGAACACCGTAAATCTGGGGAATATGTGGCTTTTTGCCATCCGTGGAATTGAACCGCACACACAGAGGGATAGTCACCCGTAGTCCAACTCGCTACGAACAAGCTGGGCAGACGGGCCAGACTTTTTTTTTTCTTTTCTTTCTAAAAATTTTTTTTTTTAAAACACTGTTTTATGTGCCTTGGGGCGTGGGGCAATTTGTTTCTGGAGAGCTCTAGAATTGTTGCTACGGATTATGAAGTTACGGAGCTCGTGCGTTGTGTAATACTCTTGGAAGGTGGCTTTCTATTTCTGCTGAAAGGGACAGAGCCATATGAGGGACCCGGTGCAGTATGGACAATCATATGGGGAACCTGGTAAAGTGAACTCAATCCTTCGTCTTTAGACTTGAGATTATATGAATGTTTTCTAAAAACACATTTCAGATCAGTATAATGACAATATGGTCACATATTCACGTTATCTGTGTAGAATGTGTTCACTTGATACGTTTTGTTCTAACACAAGTCACTTCAGCAAAGTTGAACAGAACAAATAAACGTGAACACTTAATAATCAAATAACGGTATGTGATAACTGCAACTTGGAACGCCCTTTACAACACATTTTTGTGCAAGAAAGTACAAGATAACTGAACAAATGAGCTTTAAGAGCAGAGTCAATCTTGTATGCGACACAAAATTCAAACCACTTATAAATATCCGAGTAATTCCTAGTTTGGTCACGTTTTACGTGATCTGTTTTAATACGAATTTGATGTTGCTGATTTTTAAAAAATTAAAATTATTTTTTAGTTTGTTAACGCTAATTTTGTTTATAGTTTGTAGCAAGAGTTTAACCATTTAGCCACGGATAGCCCCTAATGGTGTGTGCATGCATATTACACGTTGATTTCGTGTGTATATGTGCGATAGTTTCGTCTCATACATACACGTATAAAAGCCAACCGTATGTGTTTGTACTAGAACTGTTCAAATCAGACCTGATATTCTATGCTGTGATATCGACTGAGTTTCAAAAAAGAAAAACTCCGACAAAACAAGGCTATTTTTTAGAGAAAACTAGCGGGTTGTGATTTTTTAAAAACCCTCGTCTCCATGGCTAGACGATGCGCGCTGGGAAAAATAAAGGTAGTGATACAATTCAGTATTTGGCAATTGTTCTCTTATGAAGTCCCAATGACTTGTTTGCTGTTTATTTATTTACCATAATCATTGACTGTATTGTGATTTCCCTTGGGTTCTTTTAACTCTTTATTCGTATGTTACAAATATATCTGAAACTATCTATGAATGATGTGTACATATATGTTCATTTGTGCTCATTTATTTGTATGTATACGGTTGTTTTGTTTCATATATACAAGCACAAAGGATAACCGTCTGAGTTTCTGTCAACACTGTTAGAGTTTAACCTAGTTTTCCATGTTGTGCTGTCAGTCGGTGTGACGGAAAGACATGACAAAGCTGGGCTATTTCTTTAGAAGCGCTAGCTAGGTGTGGTCTTAAAGTTGAATGTCTTGATATCTAAGAGATGGACACCGAGAGCAATAAAGGCAGTGTTTCAATTAGTGTTTTGCCATGATTTTTTTCGTGATCCTCAAATACTTGTCTAATATTTAATTATTTATCATTAATTAGGAAAAATTCACTTGCAGTACATTTTTCCCAATCCAGAAGCACTTGAGCTTTCAGCTCTTCGGCTCGGGCCATGGACATCGTAACCCTTCGGTTCGGTGCCACGAACACCGTAAATCTGGAGAACCTGGGGCGTTTCTGCCAGCCTGTGGAATTGAACCCGCACTCACAGGGGGCTTATCACCCGTCGTCCAGCGCGCCACGAACACGCTGGGCAGGCGGGCACTTGCATTAAGTAAAAATGGAAGTTAAGAGGAATGACTCAATATTCTTAACATCAATTTATAATACATGACTATTTTGATTTTCATTTTATGTTAATTGCTTTCTTCTTAAGGATAATAGATGTCACACTTTTTAAATATACCTCATTACTGTAACAATTGTGAATGTATTTCTGAATGTATTCAATATCAAGGAAACGTGTTCACTAGATCTTCCTGCAAGGAGCGTACTTGATATTTACAAGTTGTGAAGCATAGACCTACCTGCAAGAATTGTACAGAGATGTATAAGTTGAGGTGAAGCATATATCTACCTGCATGGAGGGTACTTGATATTCATAAGTTGAGGTGAAGCATATATCTACCTGCATGGAGGTGTACTGATATCATAATTAGGTGAAGCATATATCTACCTGCAGATGTCATGATATCACAAGTTGAGGTAACAAGATCTACCTGCAAGATGTAGTGAATACACACATTAGGTGAAGCATAATCTACCTGCAAGGAGTGTACGTGAGATACACACATTGAGGTAAATCATAGACCTACCTGCAAGGAGTGTATGTGAGATACACACATTGAGGTGAAGCATAGACCTACCTGAAGGAGGTCGTGAGATTACAAATTGAGGTAGAAGCATAGACCTACCTGCAAGGAGTACGTGATATTCACACATTGAGGTGAAGCATACAGTACCTGCAAGAGTGTACGTGAGATACACACATTGAGGTAATGATCGACCTACACCAAGGTATGCAGATATACACATTGAGGTGAACATAGACCTACCTGTAAGGATGTCCGTCAGATATACACATTGAGGTGAAGCATAGACCTACCTGCAAGGAGTGTACGTGAGATACACACATTGAGGTGAAGCATAGACCTACCTGTAAGGAGTGTCCGTGAGATATACACATTGAGGTGAAGCATAGACCTACCTGCAAGAGTGTACGTGAGATGCACACATTGAGGTGAAACATAGACCTACCTGCAAGGAGTGTATGTGAGATACACACATTGAGGTGAAGCATAGACCTACCTGCAAGGAGCGTACGTGAGATACACACATTGAGGTGAAGCATAGACCTACCTGCAAGGAGCGTACGTGAGATACACACATTGAGGTGAAGCATAGACCTACCTGCAAGGAGCGTACGTGAGATACACACATTGAGGTGAAGCATAGACCTACCTGCAAGGAGTGTACGTGAGATACATACATTGAGGTGAAGCATAGAGTTACCTGCAAGGAGTGTACGTGAGATACATACATTGAGGTGAAGCATAGAGTTACCTGCAAGGAGTGTACGTGAGATACATACATTGAGGTGAAGCATAGAGTTACCTGCAAGGAGTGTACGTGAGATACATACATTGAGGTGAAGCATAGAGTTACCTGCAAGGAGCGTACGTGAGATTCATAAGTTAAGGTAAGTAAAGTTTCGTATTCTATTACAACAATACATTAATAACTTTGTCGCAACATTGATCATGTATTATCTATATTATAACACAAGAACTGATATGTGACCGTACTGTTGAAAACTAACAATCATGTGCAGATGGTTAATGAAAAATACGGACCTAACACCATACAACCCAATATATCTGAAGATATGAAAAAGGATTCCTTTACTTCAATAAAAAAAATTAGTCCCATTAAAAGTCTTTAAAGTATAATCATTACTAAGTTTATCAATCACATTCGAACTGTTACGCTAGACGCTGTTGGAGATATTGCGAAATATATCGTTGCGTATATAGACATGTCCGGAGTGCAATGAAGATATTCCTAACTCAAACTGAAACAAACCGAAATCGTATCTCGAATTGTTCTTCGTATTGATAACATTTCTGTACTTCTTATAATCATGGTCGTATTGGTGTTAACGTGTAAAGCGTGTGTTATTTATTATATTTAAATAATTAACACGAAGTCGTTTTCTTTTCATTTTATAAAATGGCGTCTGGTCAACGATACACATAGGATCTCATCAGTAAATGTGACATTTTATTACTTTCCATGTCGTCTGGTCAACGATACACATAGGATCTCATCAGTAAATGTGACATTTTATTACTTTCCATGGCGTCTGGTCAACGATACACATAGGATCTCATCAGTAAATGTGACATTTTATTACTTTCCATGTCGTCTGGTCAACGATACACATAGGATCTCATCAGTAAATGTGACATTTTATTACTTTCCATGGCGTCTGGTCAACGATACACATAGGATCTCATCAGTAAATGTGACATTTTATTACTTTCCATGTCGTCTGGTCAACGATACACATAGGATCTCATCAGTAAATGTGACATTTTATTACTTTCCATGTCGTCTGGTCAACGATACACATAGGATCTCATCAGTAAATGTGACATTTTATTACTTTCCATGGCGTCTGGTCAACGATACACATAGGATCTCATCAGTAAATGTGACATTTTATTACTTTCCATGTCGTCTGGTCAACGATACACATAGGATCTCATCAGTAAATGTGACATTTATCATACTTTCGATGTCGTCTGTCAACGATCAATAGGATTTCATCAGTAAATGTGACATTTATATTTCCATCGTCTGGTCAACGATACATGGATCTCATCTCGTAATGATGACATTTTATTCTTTTCATGGCGTTGGTCAACGTAACATAGGATCTCATCAGTAAATGTGACATTTTATTACTTTCCATGTCGTCTGGTCAACGATACACATAGGATCTCATCAGTAAATGTGACATTTTATTACTTTCCATGTCGTCTGGTCAACGATACACATAGGATCTCATCAGTAAATGTGACATTTTATTACTTTCCAATGGAGGATTTCTATTTTAGCATTACGGAAATCATTAGAGAATATGCCAGAAGTTTCTTCAGACCGGAAACTTTGCGCATGTCTCGTGAGATTAGAAAGGTACGTTAGGTGATGCCTGAAGTAGGGTAACGGTCAGTTGACTATAACATAATTCAACGCATTTATGGTTAGTTCGCGTGCGTACTGCCGTGAACACTAGCCAGGAGTGAGTTAAATCGACGTTACAACTTCCGTGTGTCGTCCTTCGGAGCAGTTGACCCTGAAATCATCGACGAGCGCGAGCAATATTTCCGTGGTCTTCAATCTCAACTCTAATGGAGCCCGGATATAGAAGACGTCACTTCCTCTACCCAGGTCTTTCCACGAACTTCCGGCATCACGAAATATGTGAACTCAAGATAAAGACCTTTAATCTTGTTACATGGAGATACTTTTATTTTTTTGGGGGAGGTTTTAATTAAAGCTTCTTAGAAAAATTTCTTTTAGTGTTTGATGAACGTCAAAATAAATGTCAAGCATGTAATCGTAACAAATAGTTGCCACCAAATGCTACACTTTAAATACATTTTTTTTAAAGTTATGAATCTCTTGCACTATTTTTTGCAACCTTTTATTCAGGAATAGCAACAATACTATCGACAGCAATAAAATATAAAAAGTGCCAGTAACAATAACAACAGACTGCCAGCGCTACAACAAATGATATAACAAGGGCAGCACACAAAACAATTATCTCTCCTTTCCGTCATTCTTCCCGTCTGTTTTGGGAGCCGTGTGTCGTAAATAACCGCAAAACAACGCGGTTGACAGATGGTTGGGACAATATGTTCTGTCCTAGAACCCACGCAATTAAAAGAAAAACACCGCACAAAATGACGGCCAATCATCCAGACTACAACAATCAGGCTATTATTTGCATTATCGCTGTCCTTCATCTACGCGTTCAGTCCTCCGTTCTTTTGTCTTTTCTTTATTAATATCAGCATTTTCCCTCCGGTATTTCAAATTAGTCCTTTGTTTGACAACTGAAAAGAACACA
This sequence comes from Arion vulgaris, assembly GCA_020796225.1. NCBI lineage: Eukaryota > Metazoa > Mollusca > Gastropoda > Stylommatophora > Arionidae > Arion > Arion vulgaris. The sequence continues at coordinate 23,561,212 of CM036753.1, forward strand.
TATTTTTGCATGTGAGCTTGCTTTAATTTTATTTTGAAGAATTCATTGTGTTTACCACGAGGCCGTTGCAAGTTGAAAGACAAGGGGAGAATTAGTGGTCATGGTGGGGGAACGAGAAGAGACCGTAGGGAACAGTCAAGGAGAAAACTTGTTAGACGATCTGTTGTGTCTAATATTATGATGATTTGTCTGTGGTGATCTTTTATGTGTGTGCGTATGTACGTGTGTGATAGTGTGTGCATGTGTGTGTGCGCTCGCACGTGAATGTGAATAGACTTAATAACTGGCTTTGGTTAAATGCAACAATGAAATGTGATTGGCTGATTACAAAATACACACTTCTGTACGCATTGAAGCGGAAAATGTGTGTACAGTGTTTAAAAGTAGAACTTTTTTGGTCTCCTGATTTTGATGTATAATATATACCCTCTCTCGCTCTCTCTCTCTCTCTAGACTGTTACGCTTCTTGCGCTTATGGCAGCAAGAAATACACACCAATCTTCTCTATTCTTGACCGTCCTATGATTGTGTTAAAGCTGTCATTAATTTCTTTCAGTTCTACTTCTCCACATCGTTTTGGATTTTCCTTGTTTTCGTGTACCCTCTGGTGTGCATATCAGTGCAGTTTTCGTAACTAAGTTAGACTCCATATGTATCGCATGTCTGCTCCATCTCAAGCGTCTCTTTTGGATAATTGTGCTCATATTATTGACACTGAACTGTAATATTTACCACTTACTAGTTTTTATTGACACTGAACTGTAATGTTTACCACTTACTAGTTTTTATTGACACTGAACTGTAATATTTACCACTTACTAGTTTTTATTGACACTGAACTGTAATGTTTACCACTTACTAGTTTTTATTGACACTGAACTGTAATGTTTACCACTTACTAGTTTTTATTGACACTGAACTGTAATATTTACCACTTACTAGTTTTTATTGACACTGAACTGTAATGTTTACCACTTACTAGTTTTTATTGACACTGAACTGTAATGTTTACCACTTACTAGTTTTTATTGACACTGAACTGTAATGTTTACCACTTACTAGTTTTTATTGACACTGAACTGTAATGTTTACCACTTACTAGTTTTTATTGGTCACAGTTTTAGGCTACGTTTTCTACATATGCTGCAAGGTCTTCGACACATATTCTTTTGTCAGCTCTTAGAGCCTGCTTGATTTCTTTGCTTGTATTTTTGTAATATTTCTGTTATCTTCCTTTTAGTCTTTTAGATTTTGCTTATATTGTGTCTTATTTAGTATTTGTCATTTTGAAAATACACAGGCTCTTGTTGAATAATATTAACATTTGAGTAAAATAAGGTCTATATTTCATCTCAGTATTAGATTTCTGGGTTTCTAGGTTTTAAAGGAAGCGGTACTCTCCCCGCTTAGATATAGAAAAAAAGGTTGAAAACGCACAATTCCTATGGGTTCAAAGAAGTAATAGAAGTCAATACATAGTTTGTCCTTGTATCAAGCTTGTATTGTATATCTAGGGGGTTTTTGTGTTTTTCCGTCCGTTTCAACTCAGAACGAAGTTTCATCTATGAAACTGATTTTGTTAAAATCCGTTTTTTTCCAATTTCTCTACAATGGCAGCGCTGCACTTGTAAATTAATTTAAACTGGACCCTAGCTCAATGTACTCGTATTAGTATTCTCGCCATATAGGCAGATTTTCTCGACTTAGAGGTACTCACGTTATCGTCTGGTAAGACCAGGGACTCAACAAATGCCGTGACAGTAGGTTCGAACCCGAGCTATGAGGGTCTCACAACTAGGCAGCAAGATACTATAGCAGTCCTGTATATTTCGAATTTCGTAGATAGGAGTTGTTATATTTGGAATGTTGATTAGCATTTCTCATATCTTTATCTCTGAATAGATTGATTGATTGATAGGACCATTATCATTGCACTTCGTTGAGTAACCATGTGTGCTCCGATTCTTTCTTACATAGATCTCCTGCAGTGCACGAGCTACTAGCACCGGGAAAATTATTTTGTAGAAATTTTGTTAATAAATTTTTTTTTTTTTTTAAATGAATTTTTCCCGGGCAGCGACTTTTTATGAATTTTGTTAATAAAATTTTTTTTTTCTAATGAATTTTTCCCGGGCAGCGCTTTTTAGCCAGCTCTTCACGATTTTGAGAATCCAAAGAAGTCAAGAATTCTTTTACCTGCTCAAATGAAACACAGGACATACGTTTTATCGCCCGTTTCCGATAGGACTTTGAACTCAACCTCACCTACACTGAGATCAGGGATCTCTGGAAAAATATCTCGATGGCTCCACGAGGAGCGACAAGTTACCTTTGAGCAACTAACCTCTACACCACAGAAACCCCCTTACGATTTGTTGTGGATATCATTTCTCATATCGTCATCTCTGACTATGACTTTGGTCAACGGATGTCTTCGATGGATTCTTAGACTGAGATGGTATGACAGAGTTGCAAATACAGACTTGTAGATAAGAACAGGACAGGAACCCATGATGACCCAGGTTAAGAGGAGAAAATGGCGAAGGGTCGGGCATACCCTACAGAAGACACAGTCGAGAGGCACTAGACAAGCACTTGAGTGGAACGCATAAGGAAAACGAAAAGAGAACCACCTAAACAGACAAGGAGACGAAGTCTTCTTGAGGAACTGAAGGGTGCTCGACTTTCCTGGGAGACCATACAGAAAGCAGCAAGAGACCGAGAACATGACAACAGCTAAAGTGAGGCCCTACGCTTGACGAAAATTGTCTCGAAATTCCCATGAGATTTTTCATATCTTCATCTCTGACTATAAAGGGTCTTAAAGCCGAAGGATTGACTTCATTGCACCGGGTTTTACCCCATATGCTCGGTCCCTCTCAGCAGAAATGGCACGCCACCTGTCGAGAGTTTTACACAAAGCACGAACTCCGTAGCTCCAGCAATAATCCTAGGGATCTCTGGAAAAACTGCACTCGTGAACAGAACGGACTCGAACCCACAGCCTTCGACTCACAAGGCAAAGGGCTTAACCACTTAGCCACCGAGACCCCCATTTGGACCGACCTGATGTGCTACCATTCCCAAGCGTTCAACCTTACTTCTATGAACTATTTCCTATTCGACATTAGTTATCTCATACACAATAGAAGTTCCATTATAATTTCAGTATTGAGTGGTATTGTACTAATCAGCCCAGCATCTTCAATTTTTGCCAGTGTTATTATCACGTCGCGACGACCATGAACAACAACTGGCTTGATATAGTCAACAAACTGGTAGCAACAACAACAGAACAGACTCTAACCCAGTTGCTATAACTTGCTAAGCCGTGTCCACACATACTTCACATATCACCTTAGCATCGACAGTAACGTCAACAGTCGGCTTATCTCCCCAACGACAGACGGTCAGCCATGTTCCCACGTTTGCTGTGTGTTGCTCTTCCACTTGTATCTCCATTAGCACTGTATCAGGGAGTTCTTTAACTCACAATGATAAGGCTCATCGGGCTAGACTCGACGTCTTTCCCTAGCAACGGAGGACTTCTCACCGTTTTTTTTTCACGCCAATATATTGAGCAACACAACCTTGCACTTGATTATTTCCTGTGATCAAGATTGTGTGTATGTGCGCGCCACACACACCACATACACACGCACACACACATCCACATTAACACACATAAACGTACAAATACACATATAATTCTTCTTCATTTTTTTCTGACTCCATTGTACCTCAATGGGGTGTTGGGAGGTAGGTGGGAAATGCAATACTCTCTGCCCTTGTCAAATGCGCTTTGTAAGTTGGTATTCATTTCTCGACATTTGTTCTTGGTACCGATACTCCATCTTTTAAGTAGTCTGCCTCTCGCTCCATATTCATTATATTTACTTCAATGTGGATCAATATGATAGACAATGGTATTCTTGTCAAGTGAAAAAAAATCGCCTTAATTCCGTTGTTCTTCAAAGAATTGAATGATTGGTTCCATTAATAGTATTCATCTAGTTATTATTCTGCAGTTTTCTCAAGACGTTTTGTTTGTTTTTTTCGATCTAGAAGCACTTGAGCTTTTCAGCTCTTCCTTGCGGACTCGAACTTGGTGCCACGAACACCGTAAATCTGGGAATCTGTGGCTTTTTCTGCCATCCCGTGGAATTGAACCGCACACACAGAGGGATAGTCACCCGTAGTCCAACGCGCTACGAACAAGCTGGGCAGACGGGCTCTCAAGACATTTCATTGACATTTCTCTTATCTCTTCCAACAAGTATGCAGGTGCATTAACTTTTCCAGCCTGCGTGAACATTTGAGGTTAGATATTAACTTTCAGTACACGTACACTAAAATTACGTTTCTACGTGCTGTATTTTAGAATAAATTTGCTAGCAAGTGTGCTAGAAAAAATATTATAATTTTCTCGTGTTAATCACCAGATCAATGAAATGGATCTTATAAATAATTTTGTTTCTATCGGCTGTTTTCGTTCGTGTTGTACTTTGTCGGAAATTTGGTTCTGCCAGTAAAGTTTATCAGATGGCTTACCGTATGGAAGGAGTTAATCAGTCTTGATTGGAACGCAGTAAATAAACTCACCGATAACAAAAGTTATGCACCAATGTATACGTGTCTTATGTATGTATGGACGGAGGTAATATCATAGTTCAGCGAGATAAGACGCCCGTGTATTGCGGGGGCTCTCAAGGTGAGCAAAGAATAGTAACACTGCAACCTATAAGGAGTGTCGTAAGAGGCGACTGAGGTAGGGGCCTATGGAAGCTACCTAGTAAATGAAAAGCGTTTCAGAAATCGGATGCTGGCCTACTTGTAGGGACAAGTACAATCCTCTTTAGTTGAATCAAACATACATCACAAATAGTTGTTAACAAGTGGTCGATATGGGGCGTTTCCAGAAGAAGAAGTCAGATAAGAGAATAGAAGCAAATGTATGGTGGATGATAGGAGTAGCGTGTATTGATATCAAGTAGTCTATTAATCACATATAGTCAAGCAGTTATGTTGTGATTTCAAACGGCGACAACTCTTCATTACTGTCTGGAATCAGTGATTACAACCTTAGATACAATCGGATGGACTTGGGAGGATAATGTGTTAGCCGGTGATGGGGGAAAAAAACTACACTTAGCGAGCACTAAATAAATATGCAGACATGGGCTAAAAAGATAAGCAGGCAGGCAGTCAGACACAAACTAGCAGACATGAAGACAGACAAACACAAGCAGACAACACTATAAACACACTGACAGACTGACAAAACAAGCTTTTAAGCGTGGCAAGTGCCAGGTAGCAGCTAGTTGTGGCATTAAAGAGAATTGTCTAGCGATAATATCTCTTCTTGTTTTTGATTCTGACCAAACACCCTGGACATGACTTGGAGACAATCTACTCAGTGACTGCTAGACTTGTCAGAAAAGCGGTTATCTTATAATATAAACAGCGAAGTCTTTCACGTTTTTATTGTCAATATTTTCACCGATAGGAAAACTACAAGATTTTTATCAACAGAGAGAAAAAAATAAAACATATTGACAGAGAAAACTACAAGATTTTTATCGACAGAAGAAACTACAATATTTTCATCGACAAAGTAAACTAAAGAATATCGACAGACAAAAAACAAACTAAAGGACGTTGACAGGGAAAACTACATGATTGTCATCGACAGAGAAAGCTAAAGAATATCAACAGAGAAAGATACAAGATTTTCATCAACAGAGAAAACTACAAGATCTTTATAGATAACAACTGACTAGAATGGACAACTGGTCAATCTGATGTGTAAAATACAACCTAATGAGATGAAATTTGTCATCATAGGCATTGACTTTTGGTGAGTAAAAAAAAAAATGAAGATGGGAGGGAAGACTAGTTGCTGGCTACTAAACCGACCTTTACGCTATTCTGATCTGACATAGAAGTACACGGTTTCCTTTAGAAGATATCAATAAACATCTTTGATAACAGTCGTATGACTTGCTAGTTAAAACACACGATTTGACTCGGTAAGTATCCAGTCCAACGCTGACTACGTTAGATTCTCTCAGTCACCATATATTGCTGTGCCGTAATCCGATAAGTAATTTGTTTCTACCAGGAGGGCTCTTGAATCGGCCCAGCCTCAATTGGGTACTAGAAAAACACTGAGAAGCAAATACTGCCATCGTGAGTCGATGGTTAATACAAAATACGGGAATAACACTGTGTACCCAAATATACATGATGATATGAAAAGCCTATAATCAGCAAATCTAACTGAACAACTAGTCTTATCTTATCTTATCTTAACCACATTTGCCGTGAAGCGCGTGGGGAGAGTTAGTTTTCTATCTTGTACCAGGCGTGTTGCGCTTGACGTTGTCAGTCCATGCTTTCATGAGATGTTATCTATCCATCGTGTTCTTGGCCTGCCTCGTGCTCTGCGCCCTGAGTGTCAATTATTGTAGGCACATGATGGTAGTAAATGTGGTTCCATTCTCATTAGATGGCCGAACCACTTGATTCTTTGCTTCTCGATGTACTGTATGCATGGTATAGTACCAGCGATGCTTCTGATATTCTCGTTTCTCACTCTATCTCTCCTTGTAACGTTGACAGCTTTTCGTAGACATTTCATTTCACATGTTGTAATCTTTCTTTCTTGTGTCTTAGTCAACTACTCTAAGCTAGCTTTAAGGGTGACATTGTCTCTTCTATTCTTTTCCCCATACATATTCTCTCTTCAGTGGCGTTTTTTTTTCTATTTTTATTCATCCGACGCTACCTGAAGCACGTTGACGGCCGCTTTTCTGACAAATGACTTTCGACGTTAACTGCAATTGATCAAACCGATGTTGTCTTTAAACGCTCGTTGGTGGTCTCTAGGGTAGGACTTGGACAGAACTGGCCGCAATATAGTTGATGTAGTATGGCTCTCAAAATATGTCCAGACTGTTTCCGAAAGCCCTGGCGACTTGTGAATCGTCACCAAAATAAAAATCAATAGTTTTTGTTATAAAAGCAACTAATATGATCATGTTTTAGCAACATTTTTGACATAGTGAATGACATGACACATAGACTTGTGCACTTTGACAATCACACAATCATACAGACTCACACACACATAAGGGAGAGAGAAAGAGAGAGCGAGAGAGAGAGAATCATAAGTATAAAGTGATATCTAAAAGTATTTTATACTTCTAGTTATGCTTCATCATACAACTCTTTTCTTCTACTAATATGTGTGGAAATATATGTGTGATATTGAAATGAAAATCGTGGCATATCCTTTACATGACGTAGCCATCAACCACAGTAAACGAATTGTTGATTTTCTAGGAACCACTTATACGTTCAGTAGTTTGCCATTGCTTTCTGAACGGTGATGTCTATTTTACCTTTCATAACAATCCCACGGAAACAAAGTTGCTTCCAAACTGCCTACCGAGGAGTTTGAAGGAAAAAAAAACATGTTTGACTCAGATATATCTATATCAGAGACTATAATATAATATCACTACATATTTTCATAAATGATCTTTTATGGGGTTAATACGGTAGGGAATTATCTATCGCTGTGAGAATATATGCAAATGGATCTTCTTGTTAACCACTCTGTGTGATTTGTATGCAATCTGAGCCTAAGAGCGATTGTACGTTGTGCCAGTTATGCCCCACAAGTAGGCCAGACATCTGTTTCTGTGATGCTTTTTATTTACTAGGATAGCTTCCCTAAGTCTTACCTCAGTCGCTTATTACAGCATGCCTTGTAGGTTTCAGTGGTACTATTCTTTGTTTCCCTAGCGAGTCCCAGTACCACACATGCAGCAAATGGATCTTAAAGACACTTTATATAAATACACCTCTAGCGGTAGGGATGTGTCGGGTTATACATAAATGTTATATTATGAGGATTCTATGAAAGGAGTTAATTCTTATTTTTCATGTTTGTTGGCCTACACGCTCTGATATAACCAAAACAAAGTTCGTCATTAGGTTGAAGGAGGTGTGCCTCGGCTTAAAGAGATGTTAATCCCTTACATAACAAATAAAACCAGAAGAATATGTCCGGGAGCTAGGTCGTGTCGATATCAAGAAGCCGTCCAGTTTTATTTGGATTTCGAAGTCGGCACTCGATATCAATAAGCCGTCAGTTTATTTGGATTTCAAGTGCACCTAATCAAGTCTTCTCCAGTGCTCACTCTACCAGCTAGATTTCATTAGTTCTCTAGACTACTAGGTTGTAATAACTTTCTAATCACTAAACCTTACCAACTCTCTAACCACTAAATCTTACTAACTCTCTAACCACTAAACCTTACCAACTCTCTAACCACTAAATCTTACCAACTCTCTTACCACTAAACCTTACTATCTCTCTAACCACTAAACCTTACTAACTCTCTAACCACTAAACCTTACTAACTCTCTAACCACTAAATCTTACCAACTCTCTAACCACTAAACCTTACTATCTCTCTAGCTCCTAAACCTTACTAACTCTCTAGCCACTAAACTTTACTAACTCTCTATCCACTACTAACTCTAACCACTACTAACTCTCTAACTACTACTCTCTAACCACTACTAACTCTCTAACCACTACTAACTCTCTAACCACTAAAATGTATTATTTAAATTCATTGATTAAAGCTGGTTTGATCAACTTTTTCTTTGGTGAACTCAACAATCGAAGCTACTTCGATTAAACTGCGCATGGGAGGCAAAGACATGGTAGACCCGTTATTGAATACCGTCTGCCAGAGGAATTTGGTAGCCTCTCTACCATTAACTCAGAGAGATAACTCGTGGTCAAATTCCAGCAGTGTCAGCAATAGTCAGTACATTAATGTTAGATACTTACGTGTTCACGTGCTCTCGAATAATCTAATAACTTGTGGAAATGTTGTACCGTTCTTGTTACGGTGAGTTTATTTAGAGTCAAACAATTATCCTTAACACCCTCTCAATCATATATATATATATATATATATGTGTGTGTGTATACTATAATAATAATTCCTCTCGTACCGGTATACGTTACATATGGCCTGCAAGCAATTTCTCCATACCACTGTATCCTGGGCAACTCGCTCAATCTCTTCCATGGAACTTAGACCGATATTTTTGCTCGCTCTGCAAAGTTCGTTTCAGGGTTTCCTTGGGTCGTCCTCTCTTTCTTGAAACCTTTGCATCCCTCTTCAATGACTTCAATGACAATATTAACTATTGCTATAAATATATAGACATACATAGATACGGATGACTCAAATCGAAACGACGTGAAAATGCTGTCGGATATCAAGATGGAAAATAAAAAATTTAAAATATTAAAAAATAGAAACCATAAACATTTTTGGAAACAAACATTCGCCTGAGTGGTTACGGGGCCCAAATTTGGGGTGTAAAGAATAGAACCACTGTTACCTGCCACGAATGTCGTAAGAGGTGACTTAGGAGGTTTGGCTGAAATTAGATGCACGTGTCCGCTAGGGAATGCTAACCCGAAACAAATGCTTGCAGAAAACGGATGAACCAAGCCGTAAGGTGCATAATATGGTGCAACGACCCCTCACAATGAGGAATAAGATAACGGATTCTACGGTCGCCAATCTGCCTCGGAGATTTAGCCATGCAGTAAGAATGTCAGACCTACCATCACGACGGTGGCCAAAACTTACGGTGGGAAGAGGTCGGCACAAACGGGGAAGCAGAAATCATATGAATTATATCCCACAGAACTGCCCCCAGTATGCAGACTTGAGAAGAAAGAGGTGGCCCACTTACACTAGCGTCCAAGGCAAACTTTATGGCGTGGCTGATAATTTAAGGCAGACGGCTGTCTTTAGTAGAGAATTCGAAATCCCAATCTAGTGAGAACACAGAAGACAAACTGTATGACATGACTGATAATCTGAGGCAGACGGCTGCCTTTATTAGAGAATCCGAAATCCCAATCTAGTGAGAACGCAGAAGAAAAAAGAAGAAACAAACAATAAACAGGAAGAATTAGTAGAACATATGAAAAGACAAAGGATAAGAATAATGGGACTGGTAGATACCAGAATAAAGTGGAGCGGATACAAAGGGATATATTATAGTCATATATTCATTTATTAGAAAGTCAACCATCAGTTAACGCTAATACACGGATCAGGAAAAGTCTTAGAGCCAGCATTAGCAAGAAAAAAGCTACAAATAAATTACTTATCAGAAAGAATCATGACAGTGAGAATAAAAGAACAAGAAATCAATACATGTGTACATAGATATGGACAATGTAACGGATATAATAGTAAAGAAAATGTGATGAATTTTGGAAGAAGTACACACTACAATAAACACAAAAATTGAGAGGCAAGATAACATCATAGTAATGGTAGATTTTAACGGATGTACTACATCTTGCAGTTTTAATGAAGCTGGAATATTTTCACCAAACTTCAAATTTCCTGAAAGTGATTTTCAGATGAGTAGACTTAGGAAGGTGGCGTCTGTGGCTTAAGGGATAGTGACTCGGACTATTAACCCCGACGTTCTGAGTTCGAATCACGCTGCGGACAGTTTGGTTGCAAATTGTTTCGCGTGGATTTTAACAAAAGGACGATGGCACCACTCGTTCAGAAAGCAATGGCAAACTACTGAACGTAATAATGCCTAGATAAATCACAAACAGCGTTAAAAAGCTGGGGTTGATTCGCAAAGTCCTGTAAACGATATGCAATTAACTAATAGACTTTAACTAGACTTAACTAGAGTTTAAGCATAGTTACTCCGATACAGTGGATACACAGCAAAAGGCCGGCCACACAAAAGGTGGACCTCAGAGATAAGAGAGACGACGAAAGACACTGTTTATGAAGCCCCTTTTAGAAATCTCTTCTTACTCTGAAGCTGTGAGGCAAATCAGGACTGGAGAAAAGAAAGAAAGACAAGGCGCATAGAGAGACTCGCTCCAAGTGTCTCCCTTTTCGACCTAACGCTGAAAGGCACAACATGATTAGAGAATAGATAGATAGATAGATAGATAGATAGATAGATAGATAGATAGATAGATAGATAGATAGATAGATAGATAGATAGACATACTAAGGAACTGTGACTGCTATGTTTGGTCAGAAGAATTAACTTGAACATTTGATAGTGAACGAAGAAGACAAATTTACAAAAATTGATCGCAAATCTAGCTCACTGCTCTTCTTCTTCTTCTTCTTTGCGTTTGTTATTTACGATCAATTTTAATCACTCTTTGTGATATGTTTGATCTTTGCCAAGAACGTGTATACGTTGCACATTGGTTTGTAGGCCCCTAAACGCATAGACTTCTACTCATTTAGAACACATGCATCCGATTTCAGCCAAACCTCCGTAGTCGCCTCTTACGACATGCGTGGCAGGTAACAGTGGCTGTATTCTTTACACCCCAAATTTGGGCCCCGGTAACCACTCGGACGATAGCTCACTGCTAATTTGATACTATCCGGTGTGACAGTCAAAAGATACAATACATGCATCTATGTGATACTATCCAGTGTGACAGTCAAAAGATACAATACATGCATCTATGTGATACTATCCAGTGTGACAGTTAAAAGATACAATGCATACATCTATGTGATACTATCCAGTGTGACAGTCAAAAGATACAAAGCATACATCTATGTGATACTATCCAGTGTGAAGTCAAAGATACAATACATACATCTATGTGATACTATCCAGTGTGACAGTCAAAAGATACAATGCATACATCTATGTGATACTATCCAGTGTGATAGTCAAAAGATACAATGCATACATCTATGTGATACTATCCGGTGTGACAGTCAAAAGATACAATGCATACATCTATGTGATACTATCCAGTGTGACAGTCAAAAGATACAATGCATACATCTATGTGATACTATCCAGTGTGACAGTCAAAAGATACAATACATACATCTATGTGATACTATCCAGTGTGACAGTCAAAAGATACAATACATACATCTATGTGATACTATCCAGTGTGATAGTCAAAAGATACAATGCATACATCTATGTGATTCAACTGGTGTGACAGTCAAAAGATACAATGCATACATCTATGTGATACTATCCAGTGTGACAGTCAAAAGATACAATACATACATCTATGTGATTCAACCGGTGTGACAGTCAAAAGATACAATACATACATCTATGTGATACTATCCAGTGTGACAGTCAAAAGATACAATACATACATCTATGTGATACTATCCAGTGTGATAGTCAAAGATACAATGCATACATCTATGTGATTCACCGTGTGACAGTCAAAAGATACAATACATACATCTATGTGATACTATCCAGTGTGACAGTCAAAAGATACAATACATACATCTATGTGATACTATCCAGTGTGAAGTCAAAAGATACAATGCATACATCTATGTGATTAAAATTCAGTGTGACAGTCAAAGATACAATCATACATCTATGTGATACTATCCAGTGTGACAGTCAAAAGATACAATGCATACATCTATGTGATACTATCCAGTGTGACAGTCAAAAGATACAATACATACATCTATGTGATACTATCCAGTGTGACAGTCAAAAGATACAATACATACATCTATGTGATACTATCCAGTGTGACAGTCAAAAGATACAATAGATACATCTATGTGATACTATCCAGTGTGACAGTCAAAAGATACAATGCATACATCTATGTGATACTATCCAGTGTGACAGTCAAAAGATACAATGCATACATCTATGTGATTCAACCGTGATAGTCAAAGATACAATGCATACATCTATGTGATACTATCCAGTGTGACAGTCAAAAGATACAATGCATACATCTATGTGATACTATCCAGTGTGATAGTCAAAAGATACAATGCATACATCTATGTGATACTATCCAGTGTGATAGTCAAAAGATACAATGCATACATCTATGTGATACTATCCAGTGTGACAGTCAAAAGATACAAAGCATACATCTATGTGATACTATCCAGTGTGACAGTCAAAAGATACAATGCATACATCTATGTGATACTATCCGTGTGACAGTCAAAAGATACAATGCATACATCTATGGAACTTATCCAGTGTGATCAAAAATACAATGCATACATCATGTGATTCACTTGTGACAGTCAAAAGATACAATGCATACATCTATGTGATACTATCCAGTGTGACAGTCAAAAGATACAATGCATACATCTATGTGATACTATCCGGTGTGACAGTCAAAAGATACAATGCATACATCTATGTGATACTATCCAGTGTGACAGTCAAAAGATACAATGCATACATCTATGTGATACTATCCAGTGTGACAGTCAAAAGATACAATACATACATCTATGTGATACTATCCAGTGTGACAGTCAAAAGATACAATACATACATCTATGTGATTCAACCGTGTGATAGTCAAAGATACAATACATACATCTATGTGATACTATCCAGTGTGACAGTCAAAAGATACAATGCATACATCTATGTGATACTATCCAGTGTGACAGTCAAAAGATACAATGCATACATCTATGTGATACTATCCAGTGTGACAGTCAAAAGATACAATGCATACATCTATGTGATACTATCCAGTGTGACAGTCAAAAGATACAATACATACATCTATGTGATACTATCCAGTGTGATAGTCAAAAGATACAATGCATACATCTATGTGATACTATCCAGTGTGATAGTCAAAAGATACAATGCATACATCTATGTGATACTATCCAGTGTGACAGTCAAAAGATACAATGCATACATCTATGTGATACTATCCAGTGTGATAGTCAAAAGATACAATGCATACATCTATGTGATACTATCCAGTGTGACAGTCAAAAGATACAATGCATACATCTATATGATACTATCCAGTGTGACAGTCAAAAGATACAATGCATACATCTATGTGATACTATCCAGTGTGACAGTCAAAAGATACAATGCATACATCTATGTGATACTATCCAGTGTGACAGTCAAAAGATACAATGCATACATCTATGTGATACTATCCAGTGTGATAGTCAAAAGATACAATGCTTACATCTATGTGATACTATCCAGTGTGATAGTCAAAAGATACAATGCATACATCTATGTGATACTATCCAGTGTGATAGTCAAAAGATACAATGCATACATCTATGTGATTCAACCGGTGTGACAGTCAAAAGATACAATGCATACATCTATGTGATACTATCCAGTGTGATAGTCAAAAGATACAATGCATACATCTATGTGATTCAACCGGTGTGACAGTCAAAAGATACAATGCATACATCTATGTGATTCAAATATTTTCTTCTTCTTTCTTGTCTCTTATCCTGTTTTGCCTCAATGTGTCAGTACAAGAAGAGATTTATAGAACGGGCTTTTGTATGTGCTTCATAAATAGTGTCCTTCAATGTCTCTATGTTAGTTATGTGATTCATCTTTTTCGTGGACGGCCTTTCGCTTTGTATCCTTTATATCAGAGTAGCATTGCTCTTTGAGACGAAACATCTATAGGATATCAGCTCATGTGTTCCAACCATTTCATTTGTTGTGTCTAGATGAAATTTAGTTTTGATCTTATACCCACTTCCTAGGCCCGCCTGCCCTGCGTGTTCGCAGCCCGTTGGACAACGGGTCACAAGTCCCTTGTCAGTGCGGTTTTATTCCGCGGGTTGTCAGAAAATCCACAGGTTCTCCAGATTTACGGTGTTCGTGACACCGAACCGAAGGATTACAACGTCCATGGTACCGAGCTGAAGAGCTGTAAAGCTCAATTGCTTCTGGATCGAATAAAAAAATAAAATACCCACTTTCTCTTCTTTCCCCCTCTCCTCCGATATCTTCATTCCTAAACGGATCTTGTTTTCATACTCCCAGCATTCTGCGTAGCCACCAGTTTCGGTACAGACTTGTCTTTATACTCCCAGCATTTTGCGTAGCCACCAGTTTTGGTACAGGCTTGTCTTTATACTCCCAGCATTCTGCGTAGCGACCAGTTTTGGCACAGACTTGTCTTTATACTCCCAGCATTCTGCGTAGCCACCAGTTTTGGCACAGACTTGTCTTTATACTCACAGCATTCTGTGTAGCGACCAGTTTTGGCACAGACTTGTCTTTATACTCCCAGCATTCTGCGTAGCCACCAGTTTTGGCACAGACTTGTCTTTATACTCCCAGCATTCTGTGTAGCGAACAGTTTTGGTACAGACTTGTCTTTATACTCCCAGCATCTCATGTAGCCACCAGTTTTGGTACAGGCTTGTCTTTATACTCCCAGCATTCTGCGTAGCCACCAGTTTTGGCACAGACTTGTCTTTATACTCCCAGCATTCTGCGTAGCCACCAGTTTTGGCACAGACTTGTCTTTATACTCCCAGCATTCTGCGTAGCCACCAGTTTTGGCACAGACTTGTCTTTATACTCCCAGCATTCTGCGTAGCCACCAGTTTTGGCACAGACTTGTCTTTATACTCCCAGCATTCTGCGTAGCCACCAGTTTTGGCACAGACTTGTCTTTATACTCCCAGCATTCTGCGTAGCCACCAGTTTTGGCACAGACTTGTCTTTATACTCCCAGCATTCTGCGTAGCCACCAGTTTTGGCACAGACTTGTCTTTATACTCCCAGCATTCTGCGTAGCCACCAGTTTTGGCACAGACTTGTCTTTATACTCCCAGCATTCTGCGTAGCGACCAGTTTTGGTACAGACTTGTCTTTATATTCCCAGCATTCTGCGTAGCCACCAGTTTTGGTACAGACTTGTCTTTATACTCCCAGCATTCTGCGTAGCCACCAGTTTTGGTACAGACTTGTCTTTATACTCCCAGCATTCTGCGTAGCGACCAGTTTTGGTACAGGCTTGTCTTTATACTCCCAGCATTCTGCGTAGCGACCAGTTTTGGCACAGACTTGTCTTTATACTCCCAGCATTCTGCGTAGCCACCAGTTTTGGCACAGGCTTGTCTTTATACTCCCAGCATTCTGCAGTAGCACCAGTTTTGTACAGGCTTGTCTTTATACTCCCAGCATTCTGCGTAGCGACCAGTTTTGGTACAGGCTTGTCTTTATACTCCCAGCATTCTGCGTAGCCACCAGTTTTGGCACAGACTTGTCTTTATATTCCCAGCATTCTGCGTAGCGACCAGTTTTGGTACAGACTTGTCTTTATACTCCCAGCATTCTGCGTAGCCACCAGTTTTGGCACAGACTTGTCTTTATACTCCCAGCATTCTGCGTAGCGACCAGTTTTGGTACAGGCTTGTCTTTATACTCCCAGCATTCTGCGTAGCGACCAGTTTTGGTACAGGCTTGTCTTTATACTCCCAGCATTCTGCGTAGCCACCAGTTTAGGTACAGGCTTGTCTTTATATTCCCAGCATTCTGGTAGCCCCAGTTTTGTACAGACTTGTCTTTATACTTCCAGCATTCTGCGTGACCAGTTTTGTACAGACTTGTCTTATACTTCCAGCATTCTGTGTAGCCACCAGTTTTGGTCAGACTTGTCTTTATACTTCCAGCATCTCGTAGCACCAGTTTTGGTACAGACTTGTCTTTATACTTCCAGCATTCTGCATGCACCAGTTTTGGTACAGACTTGTCTTTATACTTCCAGCATTCTGTGTAGCCACCAGTTTTGGTACAGACTTGTCTTTATACTTCCAGCATTCTGCGTAGCCACCAGTTTTGGTACAGACTTGTCTTTATACTTCCAGCATTCGAGTAGCCACCAGTTTTGGTACAGAGTTGTCTTTATACTTCCAGCATTCTGTGTAGCCCAGTTTTGCACAGATAGCATAATGTTGGGAACAAAGATGGTGTTGTACAATGTTATCTATGTCATAATTTGCAAAAGTTAACAAATAGCTTAATAGAAGAAACAGCAAGAGTTTTAGTGACAAGTTATGCATACGTTTTAAAGTATTTGTTTACAGTTAAATGCTATATTTCCTAGTTCAATTCCCTTTTCTGTACAGTTTTACATTCATTGATTGTTCGTTAGCAGAATCAATTTTTACTGAATTCAAACGTACACAATTTCTGTCAGAAGTCGGTATGCACTTTTTCTTAACTTCGGTTCAGACTTGGAAACTTTTTGAATTTTCGTTAGTATTTTAGACTCCGTTCCACGTGACTTTTCATAGCTCGTTGTCATGACTGTTTTTATGCTAACTTACAGTTTCAAGACATTTCTGTCATGTCTGCCACTTTGCAGGCACACGTTGAATTTAAATTATGGAACATGTGGGTCTAGCTTGTTGTCTGGGGCAATGGCACTTCGGAAGACCAATATCCGTCTGTCTGTACTGAGGTGGTTTTGCCATTTGCTTCTATAGTGAACCGATGGTTGTTTGATTCTCACGATCTCGATCGTCAGCGTCGCCGCCCTCTTGGCACGTCGGCCCTGTTAATGTTGGTGACGGTATCCACTGGATGACGGTGCGTTTGACAGTTCAGGAGGACGTTAGCTCATTCATCGTTTGCCAACGCATTGATGCGTGACGATAGGCATCGCACAATAGTTCTTCTACTTTATGGTTCAATTTGCAATCAAGCGACTCTTTTGATTCTATAGTTGCTGCAACGTTAGTATAACTATATGAAAAACAGATATGCCGGCAGCCATTAGGGCACAACATATGGACTTTTCATATAGCCCGTATCAGTCTCTGCAACCATTATGGGTACTTTTGATGCTAACATATCCACTATGTTGATATCATGAGATATTGCTAGTCAATGATATGTGATATCAAGGTCTCTTCATATGTTATTTATATTTACTGTGTTGTCTTGTTGTGTACTACTGCTGTGTACTTTTGAAATCTATTCTCGTGTTATGTCAGGCTATATATTCCTGATCTATAACGCTGCCCTTTAATATTGCTATATATTCATGATCTGTAATGTTGCAATTTAATATTGCTGATCTGTAATGTTGCAATTTAATATTGCTGATCTGTAATGTTGCAATTTAATATTGCTATATATTGCTGATCTGTAATGTTGCCGTGGAAGATTGGTATATATTCCTGATCTGTAATATTGCCGTGGTAGATTGCTATATATTCCTGATATATAATGTTGCTGTTGATAATGTTATCTGTTGGTACTCACATACACTATGTTCATCTGTATACTGCCGTCTGCCCAGCGTGTTCGTAGCGCGTTGGACTTCGTGACTATCCTCTGTGTGTACGGTTCAATTCCGTGGATGGCAGAAACCAGATTTCGATTACGGTGTTCGTGCACCGACCGAAGGTTACGATGTCCATGGCACCGAGCCGAAGCTAAAGCTCATGCTTCTGGATCGGAAAAATCAAAATCTGTCAGTACTACATACTATGTTCTATGCAGACACATACTACCATGTTCTATCTGTCAGTACTCACATACACTATGTTCTATCTGCCAGTACTCACATACACTATGTTCTATCTGCCAGTACTCACATACACTATGTTCTATCTCTCAGTACTCACATACACTATGTTCTATCTCTCAGTACTACATACTATGTTCATCTGCAGTACTCACATACACTATGTTCTATCTGCCAGTACTCAAACATATCCACCATATCGTATATGCCTCTAATTACGTCAGCACTGTCCTATCTTTGGATTCCAAAAAGCATAAAGTCTGTCATATATGACGGTACTCACGGTTCACTGTCTTACTTTTCTTTTCAAGTTATAATAACCTCAAGGTCGTTGTCTATTAGGTTGTATGAGATCAATCAAGATTTGAGTGATTTCAACCCCCTCCTCCCCTTCTCAGTCCTTCCCCGAGAGTTATCTATACATTATCAGGTACTTTAAAAGCTAGACTGTTTGATTGATAGAGCCAACACTTCATTGCACTTCTGTAAGTAACCATGTGTGCTTCGATCTATTTCTTATGCAGCATGATCTCAGCGGGAGCGCACGCACTTCGTAGCTCCGGCGAGGGTCTCCGATGTAATGTAGAAGATGGTGAAAATATTTGTAGAAATTATATTTTGTATCTTTCTAAGGAAATTTGAGCGGGGCAGCCACTTTCTAGCATGCTCTTCTCGGGTTTGAACTACCAAAGCTCCTTTTACATATTCAACTTGTACACGAAACTTACGTTTTATCGTCCGTCTCCGATAGGATTAGCAATAGAAACTAGATATTACCTACACTGACATCAGGGATCTCTAGAAAACATCCAGATGACTTCAAGAGGGCGCGAACCGAGTTCTTTTGGAACGAGAAGCGAGTACCTAGCCTCTACGCCACAGAAACCCATACTAGACTATTTGTGATTTCATTGTTCTGAACCTCTAAACTACATCACCATAAGCCCCAATAACGATCACTAAAGGTTTGCGACTTGTACATTTACTATTCTTGATTTTTTTTCTTTTGTCTTTCTCTGCTTTCTTGTAGTTAGGCGTAGCATGTTTAACTATTCACTATTCCAGTGTAATAATGGTATGAACTTGATTGTTGTTGCCAGTAGAGAGATACACGTCCTACATTAGCAAGAATAACCTAACTAACAGGTGTTAACAAGGTGTGGAAGAACGTGTCAGTCACTCACGGCCTGTCAAAAGTCGGCTTTGACAATGCTAAATGAGGATGGATACATCATATACACGGATACCGCCGATACGTGGGCGTCTACAGCAATTTGTTCAGGGGTGGCAAAATTATGTAAAAAATTTAGTTGTTAGCTTACTCGACGGAAATGGGAAGACCGATTCTCATCAAACTGTTTCATTAAAAGTCCTTTTCCAGGAAAGAAGGAGGGGGCCCACTTGCCTTATTGACGCCCATGCCCAGAAAGAGGATGCAAAACAAAGGCGGCACCAGCGTAGTGTGAGCGTATATTAGGTAGCGCACATGCCATGTGAAAATTACTAAAAGACAAGCAATAAAACGATTATGTCACGTTGTACGAGTCAAACAAATATGACAGATTATCTTTACGGAAAAGTTTTCCAATTACATTACGACGACGTTGTATTTGTACCTGCAAACATCGCTTATACGGTTTGCAAAAAAATATTTATACCATTAAAAAAATAACCGAAAAAATCATGGCTGTGAAAAAAAATACGTTTCAAGTTTTAATTTTGATAATTATACGAGCATTTTTTCGTAATTCAGACTATAATTTTATTGTATTTTTCTCCTCTCAAATCTCAGACCCTCCTTCCTCACCAGATTTGTAAAATAAAGCAAAAAGTAAATGTGTCTACGCTTGCCTCTCTGGCGTATAGCTACAACACGAACCATTCACAGTGAGAGCATGTTATGCTATCATTTCTCGACGTAAATAAAATTTCACACGGAGCGACGAATAACGGGAAGGAATCCCTGATGGAGGAACGGCCATTTAGTTTAGGCTCCGCCCTTTTGCAATATTGATGAGACCACGTGCAATCTTGTTCTTCGTTAGAAACCAATGAGGTTGTGTCTGTCTGACAGAATATATCCCCGCCCATCAGTTCTCTGTTGTTGACGATTACTGGAAATCAGATAGAAAGACTTGTATGAGGCACAGATTTCGTTCAGTTTATTGCGTTTGTTCGCCCACGTCTTCTTCCGAACGGAGTGTCTGTCTACCCTTTCAGACGAAGTACTTTCTAGGTCTAGCGTTTTTCTTGTGTCAGTTACAGGCCTTTCTTAGCTGATACTAGACACGTCTAATCCTGATTACTATATTCCAGCAAGAAAACGGGATTACTTTCTGCAAATTGATAAATCCAAGTTACTGTTATAGTTATTCATTTGATCAGCCGTCACCATTTCGCCATCCAGGACTGAAACAATGGCCCTGGAGGCCCCAATAACAAGTAAGTAGTCCAGAAAAACTGTGACAAGAACAGGGACTTTAGTCTAAGCACTGGATACATAAGCAGCAGAAAACATTTAATTTGATCATGTCGTTATTGGCAAACCTTTAAACTATCCAATTATAAAGTTTTCATGCTTTTAAAAAATGTCTAGTGACTTTAAGCACGTTACCAAAATATTGATACTTTAAATAAGCAATTTAAATGTAACCCATCTCGCCGTCGTCTTGTCGTTCGTATTTACAAAATAAACTGCAAGTGTGATAATCATATATACAATGGTTGTGTGTGTGTGTCCTTGACCAGTTCGATTATTACATACAAACTTGTTGGGAATAGAGACAATGCTTCAGGTCAACTGTTATTAGCTATACTGTTTTTTTTATTTCTCAAGGAAATGTCCAGCCAAACGAATGACACTATTGAAATATCGAACATGATAACATGTTAACAAACTTAAATTACAATTATCACACCGTGTACCTGTATCTATTGTGCTATACGGTATTGCTGCCATAACTGTTCCTTTATATTCACATGCGAGAGTTAGGACATAGAATAATGTTGTTGATTCTGCACTCTCCTTCAGGCTTTTAAGTATTTGACAAAGGAAGTAGTTAGTTCTAGAATTGACATTACCGCAGAAATTTGTGTCTGAAGAAAAACTCAGTAGTCGTGTGTTACTTTGTCCACTATAGTATTATTTAGTAGTTCCTACTCACTATAGAGACATAGAAAGAAAGAGAGAGAGAAGAGCGAGACAGAGAAAAGAAAGTGTATGGAAGATAGTGAGATTACTTACATTGTGATACTAAACATATTACTACTTAAATTGTCAAACTAAACATATTACTACTTAAATTGTCAAACTAAACATATTACTACTTAAATTGTCAAACTAAACATATTACTACTTAAATTGTCAAACTAAACATATTACTACTTAAATTGTCAAACTAAACATATTACTACTTAAATTGTCAAACTAAACATATTACTACTTAAATTAAGAGACTAAACATATTACTACTTAAATTAAGAGACTAAACATATTACTACTTAAATTAAGAGACTAAAGATATTACTACTTAAATTAAGAGACTAAACATATTACTACTTAAATTAAGAGACAAGATATTACTACTTAAATTAAGAGACTAAAGATATTACTACTTAAATTAAGAGACTAAAGATATTACTACTGAATATTATCTGTTAAATAATATCAAATTATACTCAGATAATAATTGCCCATCAACTTAATCATATAGGATCCGCTTGTAATTTCTCAATACCGCTCTGTCCTGGGCAACTCGCTCAATCACTTCCATGGCATTGAGTCCAATAGTACTTTCCTCTATCAGCAAAGTTCGTTTCAGGGTTTTCTTTGGGCTCTTTCTTGAACCCTGTGCTGTCACTTCAATGCCTTGTTTGGCATTCTTTGATCATTTTAACATACATGAAGTTAAATAGAACAAATGTAACATAATTTAACTACCAAATATATTTGTTTGACTATAATTACTGTTATCTTATTCTTCTTTCTTCTGTCTCCGACGTCAGCTTGATTATGTTCAAATACAAAACTGCCCTTCCTCACTCCCCTAAGGTGTCGAGATCTTTAAAGAGCTTGTGGTGAGGGGACATGGTTAGTATACTCTGCTTCCTAGCATTTTGGACATAATTTGCAAAAGGTGTTCACAAATAATTTTGTCGGTGTCGTAATAAAACATAATTACTGGTCTGCGCTTTGTACCATTATATCTTGGGAATCTCTGTGGCTGAGTGGTTAAGCCCTTTGCCTTTGCGAGTCGAAGCGCATGGGTTCGAATCCGGACCGCGCCGTTCTGTTCACGAGTGCAGTTTTTTCCAGAGACCCTAGGATTGTTGCTGGAGCTACGGAGTTCGTGTTTATTGCAATACTCTCGGCAGGTGGCGTGCCATTTCTGCTGAGAGGGACAGATCCATATGGCGTAATACCCGGTGCAATGAAGTCAATCCTTTGGCTTTTAAACACTTTAAATCACTATATCTGACGACGAGATTCTGTTAATCTATCAGTTTTGTTTTCAATCTCTGCTAGTGATATGCTGCTTCGATACGGATAACAAAGCTAATGTTAGAACTTATCCTCTTCATATAATACTTCTTATGTGGAGCAAATGATTCGCCCGAGTGGTTACTGGGGCCCAAATTTGGGGTGTAAAGAATAGAACCACTGTTACCTGCCACACATGTCGTAAGAGGCCACTAAGGATGTTTGGATGAAATCGGATGCACGTGTCCTAAATATGTAGAAATCTATGCGTTTAGGGCCTACCAAACCAATGTGCAACGTATACACATTCTTGGCAAAGACCAAACATATCACAAAGAGCTATTAAAATTGGTCGTAAAGAACGAACGCAAAGAAGAAGAAGAAGAAGAAGACCAAATGATAAAAAGTGCTATTGTTTCATGTCTCGTGTTTGATCCCTTGATAAGGATAAAAGATGTTTGTATTGGGGGAAACAACAAACCGATGACATTCATACGCGTGGCAACAGCTTCGGGCAGGCAGTTTTAATTTCTATGTCCTATAAAATCGCACAGTCTACTCTAAAAAATGAAAACAAAGCACGGTAACGTCAGTTTTTCCCCATTTGTGTCATCACTAGTCGATTTAGTTGCGGCAACGTTCATACCTGGATTAGTCCAGGAGTTGATGAATTATTTTTTACTTCTTGATCCAGTTTTCGAATATTTTGAGGCTATCTTCTTTGAGTAAAAGCCAATACCAGATTTCCGACTATTTAATGTAAACAAATCATGTCAGCCTTTGATTTGTTCATAGATGGTGTCTAAGGAAAAAAATAAGACAACATAACAGCAACAAGATAATTTATATTCTCGTCTTTAGTGTTTTTCTAAACATAACATAAATTAACACATATGACACCCGTATCAACGTCAATTTGTGGAGTAACGTATATGTATAGATATATAGATAGATGTATAGATAGATGAAATAGATAGATAGATGTATAGATAGATGATGATAATAGATAGATATAGATAGATGATAGATAGATGTATGATAGATAGATATATAGATAGATGTATAGATATATGAATAGATAGATAGATGAATAGATAGATGTATAAATAGATAGATGAATAGATAGATAGATGTATAGATAGATGTATATGTAGAATTTAATGACTTACTTATTACTAATCTCACAAATATGTAATTATAAATATATCTCTGATATTGTCCTGTCACTATCATCATGTGTCACGTAAGCGACCATGTAGATTTATGTATTTGGTGCTGATTACCAGTTCGGATTGTAACTCTCTTCCATGCCATGATACTTGAATGTTCTCTAATATAACTATACATGTATTATGTGAACTTTTCAAGTCTCTTTCTCCTTGTTATGGTATAGAAAATATTGAGATGTATTTTTCTTCTTAGAACGCTCCATATCGACCACTTGTTAACCACTCTGTGTGATTTCTATGTGATCTGAGCCTAAGATCGATTGTACGTTGTTTCCCTTTATGCGCCTACAAGTAGGCAAGCACATCCAATTGCTGCATTGCTTTTTATTTACTATGGTAGATTCCTAGGTTCTACATCAGTCGCCTCTTACGACATGCCTTGTAGACCGCAGTGATACTATTCTTTGCTTCCTTTGCCGGCCCCGGAACCACACAGGCGGAGATGTTGGTGAATCTCCTATTGAGAAATAACAGAAATATTGAAAAAGGAGAATAATTAGAAAATTCACTATTTTCGTTCACATTTTGTTGTAAACCATATTGGAAGGCAGTGGCGGCTCGTGATCATTTTTGTTGGTGGGGCCAGACAAATTTTTCGGAAAAATCATAATTTTGGGTTGTTATATTTTAATTTATAAAATACTAAATAAACGTTACACATTATTTTGGTAGGCCCGGTCCCACTGTCCCTTAAGGACGAGCCGCCACTGCTGGAAGGAGTGATTAATGTTAACACGAGGAAGACGACGAGTAATGTATATATATTAATTAATTTATGACGGATTAACGTAATGCATAATTGTTCGTCGTTCGACTCGGATACAAGAGTGTTGTGGGTTCAATCTCACATGCCACGATCTACATGTGAAGAAAGGAATTGTTTCTCCTACCTCCTGCACACTAGGGTCTAGAATTATGAAGTGACAGTCACTACATAATCTAAAGTCTGAAAAGACTACGGGAAATTGTAATATGTATGGATATGTATATATATATATATATATATATATATATGTATATATATATATTAGTGTGTGCGTACGTGTGTGTTTGCAATGAACATTTGATACATTTTCAAATACAGATTTTTTAGAGGATCTATTACAGCGTTTAAATAATATACACGACAAGCAGAAAAAGAGAGTAGTGTGTTTTATTAAACAGGACTACAAATTAATATGAGGGAAACAAAGAATCGTAAAGTAAACAGGAAGTGCGAGACGAAAATGGGAGGAGGTACTGGTACAGACAAGGATCAAAGAAATCACCTTCATTTTCGTTCCCTGGCACGCAGATGTTAGGGGCAATGAACGAGCTGATAGATTGGCTGATACAGTTACGATATCAGAAGAAACTGCAATGGACCAAAATGAAAGTTTTAACGCATTGAGAGAGTCGTTCCTAACAGAGGAGTTTCAGAGTTGTGAATCCTAGTTGATGACCACATTGAGAACGATGGGTGTCAATATTGGTGCCGCTCGAAAAGAAGGGCATACCAAATATGCAAAATATTAATTAATCAACAGCGAACTGGCACGTTGCGCCGCTGTACGCTGCTGGATTTGTTGAGGCCGAGATCGGAGCATCTATGGACTAGTCCGAAGGGATATGATGCTACTCCTCGTATAATCCTCATAAACAAAGAAAAATGAAATGAAATAGCAACACAGTCCCATTATTATTAATGTCAAGATTAATGGAAGAATACAATTTGTATTATATTTATTTAATAGTGTCAATGGCGGATTGATTCCAATATACAATGAACAGAGGAAACACACATGGTCAAAGCAAATTGCCGGCTCAAGATAAACTATATGGAAATGTACAGAAACTCCGGTTGACCACTAACAACTTTAGAAGTATACAAATCGATGTCAGTCCAAGATAAACTATATGGAAATGTACAGAAACTCCGGTTGACCACTAACAACTTTAGAAGTATACAAATCGATGTCAGTCCAAGATAAACTATATGGAAATGTACAGAAACTCCGGTTGACCACTAACAACTTTAGAAGTATACAAATCGATGTCAGTCCAAGATAAACTATATGGAAATGTACAGAAACTCCGGTTGACCACTAACAACTTTAGAAGTATACAAATCGATGTCAGTCCAAGATAAACTATATGGAAATGTACAGAAACTCCGGTTGACCACTAACAACTTTAGAAGTATACAAATCGATGTCAGTCCAAGATAAACTATATGGAAATGTACAGAAACTCCGGTTGACCACTAACAACTTTAGAAGTATACAAATCGATGTCAGTCCAAGATAAACTATATGGAAATGTACAGAAACTCCGGTTGACCACTAACAACTTTAGAAGTATACAAATCGATGTCAGTCCAAGATAAACTATATGGAAATGTACAGAAACTCCGGTTGACCACTAACAACTTTAGAAGTATACAAATCGATGTCAGTCCAAGATAAACTATATGGAAATGTACAGAAACTCCGGTTGACCACTAACAACTTTAGAAGTATACAAATCGATGTCAGTCCAAGATAAACTATATGGAAATGTACAGAAACTCCGGTTGACCACTAACAACTTTAGAAGTATACAAATCGATGTCAGTCCAAGATAAACTATATGGAAATGTACAGAAACTCCGGTTGACCACTAACAACTTTAGAAGTATACAAATCGATGTCAGTCCAAGATAAACTATATGGAAATGTACAGAAACTCCGGTTGACCACTAACAACTTTAGAAGTATACAAATCGATGTCAGTCCAAGATAAACTATATGGAAATGTACAGAAACTTCGGTTGACCACTAACAACTTTAGAAATATACAAATCGATGTCAGTCCAAGATAAACTATATGAAAATGTACAGAAACTCCGGTTGACCACTAACAACTTTAGAAGTATACAAATCGATGTCAGTCCAAGATAAACTATATGGAAATGTACAGAAACTCCGGTTGACCACTAACAACTTTAGAAGTATACAAATCGATGTCAGTCCAAGATAAACTATATGGAAATGTACAGAAACTCCGGTTGACCACTAACAACTTTTGAAGTATACAAATCGATGTCAGTCCAAGATAAACTATATGGAAATGTACAGAAACTCCGGTTGACCACTAACAACTTTAGAAGTATACAAATCGATGTCAGTCCAAGATAAACTATATGGAAATGTACAGAAACTCCGGTTGACCACTAACAACTTTAGAAGTATACAAATCGATGTCAGTCCAAGATAAACTATATGGAAATGTACAGAAACTCCGGTTGACCACTAACAACTTTAGAAATATACAAATCGATGTCAGTCCAAGATAAACTATATGGAAATGTACAGAAACTCCGGTTGACCACTAACAACTTTAGAAGTATACAAATCGATGTCAGTCCAAGATAAACTATATGGAAATGTACAGAAACTTCGGTTGACCACTAACAACTTTAGAAATATACAAATCGATGTCAGTCCAAGATAAACTATATGGAAATGTACAGAAACTCCGGTTGACCACTAACAACTTTAGAAATATACAAATCGATGTCAGTCCAAGATAAACTATATGGAAATGTACAGAAACTCCGGTTGACCACTAACAACTTTAGAAGTATACAAATCGATGTCAGTCCAAGATAAACTATATGGAAATGTACAGAAACTCCGGTTGACCACTAACAACTTTAGAAGTATACAAATCGATGTCAGTCCAAGATAAACTATATGGAAATGTACAGAAACTCCGGTTGACCACTAACAACTTTAGAAGTATACAAATCGATGTCAGTCCAAGATAAACTATATGGAAATGTACAGAAACTCCGGTTGACCACTAACAACTTTAGAAGTATACAAATCGATGTCAGTCCAAGATAAACTATATGGAAATGTACAGAAACTCCGGTTGACCACTAACAACTTTAGAAGTATACAAATCGATGTCAGTCCAAGATAAACTATATGGAAATGTACAGAAACTCCGGTTGACCACTAACAACTTTAGAAGTATACAAATCGATGTCAGTCCAAGATAAACTATATGGAAATGTACAGAAACTCCGGTTGACCACTAACAACTTTAGAAGTATACAAATCGATGTCAGTCAAGATAAACTATATGGAAATGTACAGAAACTCCGGTTGACCACTAACAACTTTAGAAATATACAAATCGATGTCAGTCCAAGATAAACTATATGGAAATGTACAGAAACTCCGGTTGACCACTAACAACTTTAGAAGTATACAAATCGATGTCAGTCCAAGATAAACTATATGGAAATGTACAGAAACTTCGGTTGACCACTAACAACTTTAGAAATATACAAATCGATGTCAGTCCAAGATAAACTATATGGAAATGTACAGAAACTCCGGTTGACCACTAACAACTTTAGAAATATACAAATCGATGTCAGTCCAAGATAAACTATATGGAAATGTACAGAAACTTCGGTTGACCACTAACAACTTTAGAAGTATACAAATCGATGTCAGTCCAAGATAAACTATATGGAAATGTACAGAAACTCCGGTTGACCACTAACAACTTTAGAAGTATACAAATCGATGTCAGTCCAAGATAAACTATATGGAAATGTACAGAAACTCCGGTTGACCACTAACAACTTTAGAAGTATACAAATCGATGTCAGTCCAAGATAAACTATATGGAAATGTACAGAAACTCCGGTTGACCACTAACAACTTTAGAAGTATACAAATCGATGTCAGTCCAAGATAAACTATATGGAAATGTACAGAAACTCCGGTTGACCACTAACAACTTTAGAAGTATACAAATCGATGTCAGTCCAAGATAAACTATATGGAAATGTACAGAAACTCCGGTTGACCACTAACAACTTTAGAAGTATACAAATCGATGTCAGTCCAAGATAAACTATATGGAAATGTACAGAAACTCCGGTTGACCACTAACAACTTTAGAAGTATACAAATCGATGTTGGAAAACGTTGGAAGAAGAAGAAAAATAAGAAGTGAAAGATAGATAAATAACGGAAGAAACAAATGTTATGATTGACAAAACTAGATCTACTTTCAATACTAACTCTGTCAGATGTGGAATTCAACAGTTTTATTTATAGAATATAGGAAGGGACTGTTCAATACTAATCAAATATGCTATATTGGTCATAGACACTGACTGTTTGTTGTCATACTAAATGCACCCTTGGCTACTTTGCCCATTCTGCCGCATGAGCTTGCAAAGAAGGCCCATGCTGACTTTTCGTGGCGAACTACCAATCCATCCGTGTAAATCACAACCTCACATTCATTCAATTTGTCATCAATGATGGCCTTAACGTCTGCATCTAACGCCACGGGTTTCCTCTCTCTGCAACCTTTGTTGAATTTAATGATGGTTGAACACCCTCATAGAGTGTGATCGCAAGGAAGATTTTCTTTTCATCAAATCCACGCCAAGAGCTGGAATTGAAGATTGGAGTTGCCAGAAAAGAACAACACAACAGGTATATGAGCAGGCTCATCAATCAAAATCGAACTGGTATGGCCAGTCGCTGGACGCTGTTGGAGATATTGTGAAAGTGACCAGAACACATATGGGCATGTCCGGAGTTTAATGAAGATATTCCAAATTGAAACTGTCACTGAACATACAGAATAATATTATATTCTCATACTGCAGATTTTACCAACAGATGTATCCAAAGTAGAATTCATACAAGATGACTAGAATTAATAACAAACATACATATGTGTAGAAGAACAAATCAGCAACTAATACAAATACAGATTAACAAGAAATCTTTACAATGGATTGAACACGCACTGCAGGTTGTCAAAGTAACTAGACTAGCACCTGACTGGATCCAACAATGGAACACAATAGCGGACAGCCCAACAGCACGTAGAAAGAAAGCAAAAGTTTGTATTTAACAAAAAGCAATGGAGCGTGACAGTTGCACCAGCCGCAGATATGATTAGCATAAAGAAAAAATATTACTACACCAACGTCATCCATAAATTGGTAATCTAAACTTGACGTCAATTTTTTTTAAAACACACACACACACCATGTTCATACATTATATATTTTTATTTTTATTTTAAAAAATAAATTATTGGACCCTTACCGGGCAGTGCCGCAGCGGTTGGACCCATTTACGGTTTAAAGTGTAACAACACAGCGCGTCGTCTTTCTTTCGAACGAGAGTTACTCAGAATTTGTTTTAATGTATTTAGTTTCCTATTGCCTTTATGAGGGCTCCCACCATTTGGCTGCGATCAATTGGTCACTACACTTTAAGCTTAGCCACAAGGTCGAGAAACGATAGTGTTCTAGAGAATACGATGTTAGTTTCGTATTTTTCATTGAAAGCGGTACATGATTAGTGATGAGGTTAGCAACACGACGTATGCATGTATTCGAATCGAATATTTATATATAAATATATAGTACATATATTAAACTGTATAGTTGTAATCACTATATGTTAATACAACACAGATTTTTCTTCTTCGATTGCCACATATCGACCACTTGTTAACCACTCTGTGTGATCTGTATGTGATCTGAGTCTAAGAGCGATTGTACGTTATGCCAGTTATGCGCCTGCAAATAGGCCAGCACATCCGATTTCTGCGATGCTTTTTATTTACTAGGTATCTTCCTAGGTCATACATCAGTGGCCTATTACGACATGCCTTGTATGTCGCAGTGGTACTATTCTTTGCTTCACTTGTGGGTCCCGGTAACACACGGACAAAACACAGAAATCAGTGTCATCTCTGACTAGAATATCAGCTGTATTGTATTCACACTATTCGAAGTTAGTTGCCTTTCTTTGTTAATTATATTGCCTTACACTTATATCATTACCGTTCAGTTGTCTGTTTCCATTGAACTTATCATCTATAAAGTATGACTTCTATTATGGTAAGTATTTTAAAAAAAATTTTTTTATTGGTCCATCATTTTTGTGAACTTTTGCGTTTTGTGGTCAATGCACTGAATTACTGGGGCGTATGTCAATTTTTAGCCATTAAGATTTCTTTTCATACTAAATCCATATGATGCAATCTTATTCATATTTAGACAGAATTATTATTTATTCTGTGGCACAAATGCACAAATGAGAGCCGCTGTAGTGTAGTTGTTAGTGAAATCGCTTCGTAAGTGGTCTGGGTTCAGCTCCGCAATGCACGTGGAATTTTCCCGACCGCGACGGTCTCAGGTCGACCCAGCCTCAACTGGGTACCAGACATGCTCTGGTAAAGTAAATACCACGAGGTAGGAAAGCCTTTACTTTTTTTTTTTACAAATGCACAAATGAAATAAGGTGACAATGTGGCTAGGGTAATTCAGCTGGTCCTGACCATAACCCTGCTCCACCTCCACTTGTTGGTCATGGAAACAGATTGCAGCACTGTAGTCTAGCAAAGCGGATTTGGGATCAAACGCGAGCTATCATAAAATTAGATTGTAGTGTGTGACAGTCCACCCGTTCTTGGTGTTAGGTTGTTTATATATCACATTAGATTGATAAAAAACTACCGTAAAAGAACGAACGAGAGAAGAAGAAGAAGACCATAGTGTAAGCACATCTGCGAGAAATATGAGATTTGCTTTCACAACAAACATGCAGTATCTCAGAGTGTCTGCTCCTATACTAGTCTTCTTGCCGACGTCTAGAGACTGATAATGATAACCTGTTCAGAAACTTGAAATGACCGTTGGTAGTACCAGAATCTCCCGGTCCTGGCAAATTGATACTGATTGATCTTTCGTTACTACTACATGTAAAGTAAAACAGTGATATTTAACAATATAGTCTACTAAATAGTCCTGTCAATACGGTTGATATAAACATATCTGTACTGTGTCTAACGTTTCCGCTTTCTCTAAAAGGAAAATATAGAGTTAAAAACATCAACTTCCTTGGGGACGTAAAAACGATACATCTCCTAAAATGGTTGAAAATGCTTTTATCCGTATCGACTACATCATGTCAGAAAAAGTGTCAAAAATGAACACGCTCTTCGGTTAAGATCATATATAAGCTGCAATGAGTGATTGAAAAGAGAACAATAAAGAGAACAATAAAGAGAACAATAAAGAGAACAATAAAGAGAATAATAAAGAGAACAATAAAGAGAACAATAAAGAGAACAATAAAGAGAACAATAAAGAGAATAATAGAGAGAATAATAAAGAGAACAATAAAGAGAATAATAAAGAGAACAATAAAGAGAACAATAAAGAAATAGAGAAATAAAGAGAATAATAAAGAGAATAATAAAGAGAACAATAAAGAGAACAATAAAAGAGAACAATAAAGAGAACAATAAAGAGAACAATAAAAGAACAATAAAAGAACAATAAAGAGAACAATAAAGAGTTAACGATATTCATTTGTTAGAAAGAAAGGAAGATGTCTGGAACTGTCAAGTCAGGTCTTCTTCTTCTACTTCTTCCAACGCTCCATATCGACCATTTGTGATTTATATGTGATCCTAGCCTAAGAGTGGTTGTACATTATGCCAGTTAGGCACCTACAGCTAGAGCCAGCACATCCGATTTCTGCGACGCTTTTTATTTACTAGGATAGCTTCCCCAGGCCCCTACATCAGTCGCCTCTTACGACATGCCTTGCATGTCACAATGTTACTATTTTCTGCTCCCCTTGCAGAGCCCGGCAACACAGGGGCGATTAAATCAAGTAAACTTGAGCATCACTTTCAGTAGATAGTTGGATGTTACAGTTCTACATCTTGTAGGTGCCAATGAACGCTTGTACAAATACCCACGTTCTCAGCACAAAATACATAGACCACAAAGTATAGTTCAATTTGTTGATAAGAACAAACGCAGAGTAGAAAAGGAAAGTTGGATGTGCCTGTTCTACATGTTGTAGTTTGCCTACAAACTTTGTGCAACGTACTCACGTTCTCAGCGCAAACTACACAGACTACAAAGAGTGGTTTACTTGGTTGAACAAACGAAAAGAAGAAAAATAAAGTTATTTATTCTGAAATTTTTAAAAGCCACTGTTTTCCGTTTTCAACTGGTAATCATTTTTTGACCCAAGCGTACCTGTTCAAACTCCGCGACAGACAGTTTGGAATCAAATTCATTTCTGTAGGATTTTACGAAAGGTAAACATAGACCTCCCTATCAGAAAGCAATCGAAAGCTACTGAGCGTATAAGCGGTGCTTAGAAAATCAACGACTCGTTTACTGTGGATAATGGCCTGTAAAAGATATGCCAAGATTTTTCTTTTTCTCAATGATTTAACTTGACGTTTTCAACTTTGACTTTTATAGTTCGTTTTCGATAGGACTAGGCACTTAATTTCAAATATCTTGAAATCAGATATCGCTGTTAAAACCCGATTTTATCTCAAGAGATATAAACTGGGTACTTTTACAGCGTGAGGCAAGCGATGTATCTGAATGTCACAAGCCCTAATACATCTTTTATGTCTAACTTGCCCAAATATATCCTCTATCTCTAACTTGCCCCAAATATATCCATGTCTAACCTGCCCCAAATATATCCCTCTATCTCTAACTTGCCCCAAATATATCCATGTCTAACCTGCCCAAATATATCCTCTATCTCTAACTTGCTTCAAATATATCCATGTCTAACTTGCCCCAAATATATCCCTCTATCTCTAACTTGCCCCAAATATATCCATGTCTAACCTGCCCCAAATATATCCCTCTATCTCTAACTTGCCCCAAATATATCCCTCTATCTCTAACTTGCCCCAAATATATCCATGTCTAACCTGCCCCAAATATATCCATGTCTAACCTGCCCCTAAATATTCCTCTATGTCTAACTTGTCCTAAATATATCCTCTAAACCTGCCCCAAATATATCCTCTATGTCTAACCTGCAGTGCGGATTAGGCTAGCGCAGGCTCGTAAATTTTTAGGCGGCCCTAGGTTTTGTATAATAATAAATAATAAAACACAACTTTTACAAACAAACTTGTTTCGATTTAATTGGCAAATTTAGAGATAGCACTAGACAAATCAATTTCTCTAAGTAAATTACTTTCAATGTTCATTAAGGTGAGGTTGTTTAGACGATCTTGTCCATCATGTTCCTTAACTCACTTTTTATACGCTTTAATGTTGAAAAGAACGTTCTCCGCTGCAGTTAGTAATCATTAAAAACTAGTAAATTCGTAAGACTATTTCTACATTTGGGAAACACGACTCTAATAAATTTTCCATTATAAGTTTATAAAATTGCAGTTCTAGAGCCTCATGCTTTTCGTTGCAAATAGCAGCAGCTACATTAGTTTTAAAAAGTTCAGTGAACTGCATAAGTTCGTCGCCTAGGCTTTCTTCCAAATCCTCTTGGTAAGAGCTGACAATATTTGGAGTTCTTTTCAAGATCTCTTCCTCTTAATAGATTTTAACTGCCGAGTATTCCAATACACCAGTCACTCTATGGTACAGCCTAAATCAATAACTTTTCAAACAAAACAGAACAGTTGTCCTTTAGTTTCTGTATAACACAACCAATCTTTCACCTGAGTTTTGTTTGTTGGTGTATGTGTGTATGTGAAAACGACTTTCGACAAAATCGTGGATTGTTTGAAGTTGTTTGGCCATTCACCAATATCGTTGAGTACATTTTACTTTCTTTGTGTTTTTGGCTTGTAGATGATGTTGCTACATTAGAAGCATGTGCTTGCTTCTCCTCTCTTGGCTTGAGGATGATATGGCTAAATTGGGAGGACTTGTTGTACATTCGATTTCAGTTTGTCTTGTGAAAATGTGCTAAATCGTGAAGAGTTGCTGATCTTAATGGTAATATTGGTAATGATGATTCTTCTATAGCACTGCTTTCATCTACTACATAGTAGGACACGTCTTCTGTATTTTCTGCTTCGATTTCGTTTGATTCAGCACCATCACACACGACATTTAAAAATTCAGACAGCTTGCGTGTTTTTGATATAACATTCTGTTATTTTTCCCATTTTCATCTGTCACATAGGCTCGGGGCCCCTAAGCGAGGGGCCCGTAGCATTTGCTACTTCTGCTACTAGGCTAATCGGCTCTTAACCTGCCTCAAATATATCCTCCATGTCTAACCTGCCTCAAATATATCCCTCTATGTCTAACCTGCCTCTAAATTCTTCTTTCTTTATTCCCAACCGACCCTTCGTATCTCTCTTTATATCAATCTCGTCTCTAATATCTCTCTTTATGTCGAACCAGCCTCTAATATCTCTTTATATCAATCTCGTCTCTAATATCTCTTTATATCAATCTCGTCTCTAATATCTCTTTATATCAATCTCGTCTCTAATATCTCTCTTTATATCAATCTCGTCTCTAATATCTCTCTTTATATCAATCTCGTCTCTAATATCTCTTTTTATATCAATCTCGTCTCTAATATCTCTCTTTATATCAATCTCGTCTCTAATATCTCTCTTTATATCAATCTCTGTCTCTAATATCTCTCTTTATATCAATCCTCGTCTCTAATATCTCTCTTTATATCAATCTCTGTCTCTAAATCTCTCTTATATCAATCTACTGTCTTAATCTATCTCATGTCTTATTATATCAATCTCGTCCTCTAATTCTCTCTTTATATCAATCTGTCTCTAATATCTTTCTCTTATTATATCAATCTCTCCTCTAATATCTCTGTTTATTATATCAATCTCTCCTCTAATATCTCTGTTTATTATATCAATCTCTCCTCTAATATCTCTGTTTATTATATCAATCTCGTCTCTAATATCTCTGTTTATTATATCAATCTCGTCTCTAATATATCTCTTTATATCAATCTCTCCTCTAATATCTCTGTTTATTATATCAATCTCTCCTCTAATATCTCTGTTTATTATATCAATCTCTCCTCTAATATCTCTCTTTATATCAATCCTGTCTCTAATATCTCTCTTTATATCAATCTCGTCTCTAATATCTCTGTTTATTATTCCCCTTATTATATCTAGTAAATTAAATCAAGTATTTGATTTGTCTATTTTCATTGTCTTCCAACAATTCTAGCTTTTTCACCCTTAATTTTATCTGAACTTATTTATTTGTTTGCTGTATAAAAAAAAACAGCAATAAAGAAAGGTTACAGACAAATTAGAATAGATGGAAACAGAACACTACTTTGT
Organism: Arion vulgaris; assembly: GCA_020796225.1. Lineage (NCBI taxonomy): Eukaryota > Metazoa > Mollusca > Gastropoda > Stylommatophora > Arionidae > Arion > Arion vulgaris. Next base: position 23,597,480 of record CM036753.1, read on the forward strand.
AACAAAAATGACAAAAAGAATGCATTAGAATATATTTGGATTAGTCTCATACATGTGAAGTATCACATCAATGACCTTCTGATGTACAACGACAGCTGAGTTCAAAAAGATTCAATTTTCAATATTCTGTTTGAGTTATATTTTAATTTATCATTTCATGTTCTTTATAGTTACTTTTATTCATATGAACGTTCGTATTTATTACAGTTGGTTATTTTTTACCATTTAGTTTGTTCTCCAACATCGTCGGCAAGAAGCTGAACAAAATACGGCGTTCTATTATTTTGTGATTTATACGTTTTCACCAATTATAATGTTACATGCTCTTTGTTTTCAGGTTTACATTGCTGTCTAATTTGTATTATATGTAATGAGCTCCAGCCGGTGCTACGGGGTTCGTGCACGTTGACTGGTCCTCCAGCAGATCAGACAAGAAAATATGCATACAAAAGAAGAGGTAGAGGAGAGAAGAGAAATGGACGTAAGAGACGAGTTGGACAGAGACGGTTTAGAAGAAAGACAGATCGACTTGATCGGAAATATCTACGCATTGGCTACTGGAAGTGCAAAACAGAGAGGACCAATTCTACAGAAGCTAGTCTATGACTTCGACATTTTCATGATTCAGGAAACCAACTTGCAGCAGGATAAAGCCCTTGAGTGTCCAGGATTCAAATGTTATTTCACTCCCAGTGAACCCGGAGTAGGACGAGGTCAGGCTATCTATGTGAAACATGGCCTTCCTCACAACTGCCTTGACACATGATTTCTTACCGAGGTGTGGAATTACAAGGAATTCAATTAACAATTCGTGATCAGGTATGGCGAATCTATAATCTGTACGCCCATGTGGACAAACTCCATATTGCAGATAACTGGGATTTCCTTGAGAAGCTCTCAGATGTACCACGCACAAAGTTTCTTATGGCAGGGGATTTCAATGCACGATCAAAGGAGTGGGGCAACGCTACCGAGAATAGACAGGGCATCGCTTTGTGTTCTGCTCTACTAAACTCTGACTTGACGATATTGAATGACGACCGTCCAACTCGGTTAGCTTCTAGACCTGAGGACACTGATGGTGCCATTGATCTGGCACTGATCACAACTGATGGAATGTTCTCGGGCTCAAGAAAGTGATCATCCCCCGTGTTGTTCTTCTTAATAAGGCCAATAATTTGCGACACAGAAGGCCCAAATCTGTCTTTCAGTACACGCCATGCCACTCTGATCACGAAAACCCATTACGTATACTGCGGCAGACTGCCAGAAAGAAGACTGCTAGAATTCCTTTCCTGCAACCACCTTGATGGAATGAAAATGTTGAAAAAGCATGGCTGGACAAAGAGGCTGCTACAAAGTCATGGCAGAGAGCACGAAAGAAGCGACCTAGAAATATGTGTGATGTGGCTGAAAAGTCTGCTATTCGCCACAAAGCCACTGGGGATTTCAAAGTATTGGCTAGTGAGGCAAAGAGTGGGTTATGGGAGACTTTCATAACACAAGTCTATGGTGACAAGTCTCTATATCAATTCAGTCAATTTCATCACAAAATGAACAGGAGGAATACCAGGCAGTCTTTTCCTACTTTACGTGACTCGTCTTGACAACAGATGCAGAAAAGGGACAGGGGTTCCTTCATCGTTTCGTGGAAGAGACAGAAAAAGATGATAAAACTGACCGCCATAATATCATAAGTGCTCTTCGTGATATTACTAGCTCTGGAGAACCTTACATTGACTTAATAACAAAGGAGGATGTTGTTAATGCACTCAAGGCAATCCACAGCACCGCTCCAGGGCCTGATGGTGTCCAATATCATCACATCAAACAGCTGGACGAGACCGTTATTACTGCAGTTGTGATGGATTTTAACAAAAGTGTACAGAATGCTGTGGTACCTGAGGATTGACTTCATAGTTATTTACGACCGCTCCACAAACATGGGAAGGATCCTAAACTGCTCAGCAGCTACCGCATACTCACCTTGCAAAATGTATATGGCAAATTACTAGAGAAGATAGTGGCCAGAAAGGTAATGTGTCACTTAGAGAATGACCACATCCTTCCTGACACTTTGGGTAGCTACCGGCCAATGAAAGGGACATGGGACAATGCTGGCACGTTTGCATATGATGTTTATGAAGGCTTCCAATCCAAGCAAGAGACTGTCGCTGTGGCCATCGACTTGGAGGATGCTTATAACAAGGTGAATTTTTCAATAATGGTGCGCTCTTTGATTAAATGTGAAGTTAATCCTTGGCTGGTGAACTGGATAGCTGCTTCTTTAATGGAGAGAACCGTTGCACTACGTTATGGAACATGGACATTGGATCCTGCACGTATATGCCCGGGATTACCCCAGGGTTATCCTCTATCACCTGTGTTGTTTAATATTTACACAGCAAATGTAGTTAAAATTCAGCCAACCGGATTGGGTCGGACATTGATATTTGCAGATGATATCTTAATATATTGGACTGGGTCAGATAGACGAGAGATGGTTGACGACATTCAGAAAACATTGCGTACCATCTCGGGTTGGTGTAGAGAGTCTCGCTCTCAGGTCAATCCTGAAAAGCATGTATGTTGTGGTGCTCGTTGAATAATTACATCGGGGTCAAGGCTCCATGAGGTCATGGTGGTAACATGAGCCAGGTTAGCGAGGGCGCGCTACAAGACCCTGCCCCAACCTCCACGCGGTGACCCTGAAACAGACTCTGGTTCCGGTCTGGCTAAGAGGGCAGGGATCGGGGAGAGAAAACTACTGGTAGTGGTAGCAGTGCAATTACGGAAATACAATAAAGATACATACAGGCAAAACGCACAAATCTTCTGACCGATGTCCAACAAGATATTGCCAAAGTCCCTGAACGCAAAGAAACAGCAACGAAACGTCTCAGACATGGATGAGAGGTGCATCCAGTGACCAAACGAATGCCACGTAGGCAAAGCTCGAAGCCTTGAGGAGGGGGGCAAACATTGCCAGCCCGTCGGCAAGAACAAATAAGACAGGACCGAAACGAATAAAAGTCTACCCTTGTGTTGGTGCGAGAGAAGATTGCAACTGAAACCGCATCGGTAGCCTGGTGCAGATACATGTACTGGGCAAGGTTTGCCGAGCGCAAAAGAACAAGTTGCGTTTAGTGCATAACGAACTACCGCCCTAGGAAAACGTGCAAGGTACTGTGAGACTAAAATTAACATCCCCGGAAGAACTGAGGTTGGTGATGCCAAACGGAACTGCCAGCCTTGGGGCAACCGGGCAAGGTTTGTCTGCAGTCGTAACTCAACATCCCGGAATAACTGGGGCGGGGGATGGCGGCGAGCGCAAAATCCACAGTTACGCTGATAGCGCCGACTGAAACGACTCTACATTATTTGTACTCGGCCCATGCCAGTGCTGAGGTCAATCAAATTGCCAGCACCAATGCGCGTCTAGAAAGGCTGAGAATGTTCCTTCTCCGGATCATACCAAAATGTACGGTAAAGCAAGGCCGACAATGCACGGATCAGACAGGAAGTTCGGGTCTAAACATTGGCGAAGGCCGATACTTTATACGGTGTTTTATACGAGTAAGACGACGTCCGAGGATAAGCTTACAAGCCCCGAGAAATATTTCTGTCAGAACGGGCATAAATAGCGTAACTCACTGTCCCGGCGTAGATCACAAAGCCCAAAAATACGGCAAAGCTGATCGAACCCTAGGAAAGCTCACCTAGTAAATAAAAAGCTGGCTGAAAACGAACACCCCACCGAAGGATAAGCAACTGAGCTCAAATAGGTGCTGAAGGCTGGTGCACGTACATCACGTTCTGATGTGGCTGTTTATATATCACAATGAGAATGATTAAAACAGGCCTAGAACGATCGAAGAAGAAGAATAATCACATCGTCAAGGCTGACCTACCCGTAGTAATCTTGATGAACATACCATCGAGCGCAGAGACAGGCTGGCTATCTTGAATAACTTTGATCGTAGTCTATCTTTCAAACACCATATTGAACAGACGATACAATGGTGCAAGCGTGGTCTTGCGGCTCTCAGTTATGGTGGCCGCACACCTTGAGCAGAGACTACTTGCCCTTTGTTCGATCGACTGGTAATGTCAGTGGTAGATTACGGACTCGGATTCTTACGATATCAAGATCACAACGTGAACGACTCGAACGGTTCAGAATGAAGGTATGCGTATAGTTCTGGGCTGCACTAGAGATACCCCATTGTGAAGATGAGATATATGCTTGGCCTTCTGTCACTACGCTCCGTCATGCAATCGCCCAAACCAAGGCATATATGCGGGTTACTCGGATAAGAGACATCCACTACACAAGAACACTAATGATGTTAAGGGCACGAGAATCAAGCGTGGCATGTCGTGGATGGCCCAGGCTGAGAGAACAATTGGCCAGGTGACTACGGTTGCGACCCTACCAAAAGGGGAAGAATGGATCCCAACAGATAGTAGCATGACCAACTATCTCAACGTTACCATTACTCTTGGAAGAGAATGTAGAGATTGGGGCAACATGAAGGCTAATCTCGCAGTTAAGCAGCTGATAGAAGATAATGCAAAGGATGATGATGTTGTTGTATATACCGATGGGTCGGTTCAACGTGGGAGAAATCCGGCTGGGTTTCTTGCAATGCGTGGTAGGAGTTGTTGCAGAGCGAAGTGGAGCATACAGGACAACTACTTCTAGTATGAGGATGGAGGTTGAGGCGTTACTGCTGCCCTCCATTGGATTTCTGGGACTTCATTTACTGGGACAGTTGTTGTATCTGACTCTCAGTCGATGCTTCACAAGATCAAGAAGGGCAGGTTTCGGTATGAGTGGATGTCGTCTATAGAAGTTTCTAACCTCCAGCGGCTTATGTGGATATACTGTCCTGGGCATGCGGGTGGTTACGGTAATGAGAGAGCGGACAGGCTGGCATCAACAGCATCGATTGTTGGGGAGTTGAAGATGGATAAGGGGATGTTCTTCGGTCTTTTCGCGACTCTCTGTTGGATGAGGACACTAAAATCGATGTTGAATCGATCAAGCGATTTAAGCAGTTTGGAGTTACCGTTGTTCAAGTCAAACTGGATGCCTGAGAGGCAGAGTGAGAGGTGTGTTTAATCAGCGAGCAACAGGAACCATCAGTATGCATACTCTTCGATATCTGTTTGGGGAGACTGAGCACCTATGGGTCTGTCCGGAGTGCAATGACGTCAGTTTAGTAACCAATAACCAATAACCAACCAATAATCACATACAATATGAGTAACACACATACTAGATTTTATATAAACAATCTACTTTCAATGACAAACTACAGAAACGTTTAACGTTAACCTCTTACATGAGAGCCGATAGCGAAGTCGACAACACGATTCTCTAACAATCACGTGTCGTGCTTATTCCAAGGTTCGAGGTCAACCTGGGTCGCAAACAAAACTTCGATGAGCACACCGTATCAGGTTGAACTACAGAGTAACTGATTCTGCACACACCGTATCAGGTTGTACTACAGAGTAACTGATTCTGCACACACCGTATCAGGTTGTACTACAGAGTAACTGATTCTGCACACACCGTATCAGGTTGTACTACAGAGTAACTGATTCTGCCCACACTGTATCAGGTTGTACTACAGAGTAACTGATTCTGCACACACTGTATCAGGTTGTACTACAGAGTAACTGATTCTGCACACACCGTATCAGGTTGTACTACAGAGTAATTGATTCTGCACACACTGTATATCAGGTTGTACTACAGAGTAACTGATTCTGCGCACACTGTATCAGGTTGTACCACAGAGTAACTGATTCTGCGCACACTGTATCAGGTTGGACTGCAGAGTAACTAATTCTGCACACACTGTATCAGGTTGGACAACAGAGTAACTGATTCTGCGCACAACGTATCAGGTGTACACAAGTAACTAATTCTGCACACACCGTATCAGGTTGACAACAGTAACTAATTCTGCACACAACGTATCAGGTTGACCCAGAGTAACTGATTCTGCACACACGTATCAGGTTGTACTACAGTAACAATTCTGCACACAACGTATCAGAGTCTGACAACAGAGTAACTTTCTGCACAAAAACGTATCAGTTACTCCATAACCAATTCTGCTACCACTGTATCAGGTTGACAACGAGTAACTGATTCTGCACACCTATCAGGTTGTACTAACGTAACTAATTCTGCACACAACGTATCAGGTTGGACAACAGAGTAACTGATTCTTTACTTCATCATCAAATATCTTGTCCTGATCAGAACCTTTCCCTCCAACAGTCCTTCGGAATTTCTCTCATTGCCCCAGATGTCCTGCCTCTGCAGCGTCAGCAAACCATCAGTTACATCCGAATCCATTTCCCAGAGGTCTTCATCCTTCTCGTGCCGGAGGACCCTTCCATATGGTCTTCCATTCCTCAGTCTTTTTAATGTCAAAATATTTTCTTCTTTATTTGGATATAAATTCAATGTACTCTGAGTTTGGCATTGACTGTAGAATATCATGGAACTGATGTAGGAAGCTAACCTTTGGAGCAAAATCAGTAGTACCACTTAGGTATTAGCTGCTAATGATTCACTGTGTAACAGGTAAAAAGATCAATTAACATTTGTTACCTCTTTGGTAATGCATGGCAGGAACAACGTCAAATGGTAAGCTGCTTTCACGAAATTAGTCGAAGCTCATATCATGTAATGCTACGCTAAATTCACAGTGGAAACGAAGGATAAGTACACTTGCTATTGTTACCATTTCAGTCGTTTTTAAGTAATAGATATTGTAACTTGTTATTTCTTGCATGTTTTATGTTAAGTTGTTAAGTAATAGTTATTGTAACTTGTTATTTCTTGCATGTTTTATGTTAAGTTGTTAAGTAATAGATATTGTAACTTGTTATTTCTTGCATGTTTTATGTTAAGTTGTTAAGTAATAGATATTGTAACTTGTTATTTCTTGCATGTTTTATGTTAAGTTGTTAAGTAATAGTTATTGTAACTTGCTATTTCTTGCATGTTTTATGTTAAGTTGTTAAGTAATAGATATTGTAACTTGTTATTTCTTGCATGTTTTATGTTAAGTTGTTAAGTAATAGATATTGTAATTTGCTATTTCTTGCATGTTTTATGTTAAGTTTCTATCATAAATGAACTTTTTATTCGGTAATTGTATAATGTTTGACTTTTATTTTGTGCAATATTTTATTTTGTAGTAATAGTTATATGTAACGTGCTAAAGCTGGATTTTTGTGGTGATTGATGTTCCTTCGACAAGAATTGCAATTCAAGTGATGAACAGTTTTGTGTTGCTACATTAGCGACGGCCATATGCATTTTATGCGGAGCAGGTTGTTTTTTGTGGCGGTACGCGGCTGTTTCATTCTGGAATTAGTTCACACAGGAAACATTTCACAGTTGTTAGCATTTCGTGTGATTTTCATTGGCACAGGAACGGAGCAATTATGGGGTGACCCGTTGCAGTGAAGTTGGAACCGTACTTATGAACTATCATATTTTATTTATTCATCATTTTATTATACTTTTTTCTGTATATTAATTTTGATGCAGTCATTTCGGTTCTATTTGTAATTGCAACGTATATTATGCGAAGGTTTTATTCAGAACAATATTTCAATCAAATATTTCAAATAAACAATATTTTGTCAAAAATACAACTATTAAAATATCTATTATTGCAACCGAGGTGTGGGAAGATTTTCTAAATGACGCACACCTCAAGACGCATTGAACTCCACGTACATCACGCATGAAGTTGTTAAAATGACCTGTTTAAACAAAATACTTATATTTTAGGACATAGTATATATTGATAGTTTCTAGAGGTATAGAAAATATAAGTTGCATGAAACACACTCCTAAAGGAATTAAGTGAGTTTGGCCCCTGTATAGTGCAGAATTAGACGTGTTTGTAGACTGGTCAAGGTAGGGTTATTGCACTTCGTTGGAAGACCTGATCATTAGACTTGTAGTATAGAACAGTTGATCTGTGATGACTAAACCTTGCTGTTACTATTGTTTTCTTTGTAATAGAACAGTTCAAATCGTATTTTAACCACATCTTTGTGTTTTATTGTATAATAAACATAAGGTTTTGTCCAGACAGAGAGAGAGAGAGAGAGATAGCTATAGAAAGAGCAAGAGAGAGGAAAAGAGAGAGAGCGAGAGATAGAGAGAGATACGTGCAGTTAGAGAAACACATTGAATTTAAACGTTTAGGCTAAACAACAAATATTGAACTTATAGCCAGCTTGAAATCTCAAACGGACTCTGCCTTTCATCCCTTCTGTAAACATGACTATATTTCAAGATATCATCTTATCGTGTAAGATTGTTGACATTGCGCGCTGTGCATACATATGTCAGGATTAGAGTCACTCCTGGCAACTCTGTGACTTGGCCTTCACTTAATACAATCACTGTCTAGGCCAAAGGCTCTCAAACTATTTTGGGGCCACCGCCCACTTTTCAAGACATACATTTTATAACTTCAATTCTTTAATTGGGTAAACAAAGAAATAGTGACTTTGTTGATGTCAAATTGGACAATTGATAGATGTTTGGCGTTGTGTAATGTGTGGTTGTGAGATGTTTGGTCGGTAGAATGTGTGGTTGTGTGCTGTTTGGTGCCGCATATATTGTGATGGCTAGTGAAGAATGTTTTGGAGTGGTTAGTGTAGATGAGATATTTAGAGATGTGCAATGTGTGGTTGTGAGATGTACTAAGCTGTATAACTGTGTGGTAGTGAGACATTTGGGAAGGCGTTTATGAATTTGATTTATGCAACATTTGAGTTGTCACTGAGACAGACGTTGTCTGTATCATTTCATGCTCTCTCTATAAATAAACATTCACAACTGAATTTTCATTATTTTGAAGTTTTACGATTTCGAATTAATCGTCCGTAGTGAATTGAAAGCCGTAATAGCGTAGTGGTTACCGCTCTTGTTTCGTAGAAGTGTAGTCCAGGATCAAATTCCTCAGTTGGTGTAGAATTTTTCAGACCGTACTGCTCTCAGATCGACCCAGACCCTTTTGGGCATCAGTAAAAGCAGTGGCGGCTCGTGTTCGTGGTCATGGTTTTGTGTTATGTTATATTTTAATTTACTAAATAATAAATACATGTTACACATTATTTTTGGTGGCCCGGCCACACTGGCCCTTAATGACGAGCCGCCACTGAGTGAAAGACTAGAAAGTAAAGTCGGCCGGCATGATGTTGACCATGTCGCTAATCTGGTGTCATTGTTCAAAGTTAAATTCATACCTAATACCTTATTACCAATTATACCATGGATTGGACATGTGATGCGCATGGAGACTGGCTTCGACACGAAAACTGCACTGAGATGGACTCCAGAGGGTAGGCGAAAGCGTGGAAGACCCAAGATGACTGGAGGAGAACGATAGAGCAAGAGCTGAAGGAAATGAATCATAGCTGGAACACAATACAGAGGAAGGCCATGAACAGGGAAGAATGGTGTACGTTTGTTGCTGCCCTAAACGCCAAAGGCGTAACAGGCTAAAGAGACTAAAGAGACAATTATACCTCATGGCACGAAAACATATTCTTTACCTGGGAGATAACGAGGAGGACTTGCATACATGTACAATGTGGATCAGATTTGGGAAAACTCAGCAATGGATAACAACAGAATGAGCAAGATTGAGAGATTTACTTGTGTCTCTAGAGAACACCACAATGCGTGTCACCACTGTTAGTTGTGTCGTCCATGTCCAAAAAGATATATTTATTACGTAATGTTATGTTAAATTATGGACCTCACAAACTCGACAGACAACATCGTAATAAATGGCCAAACACTGGAGAAAGTTGAACATTTTACATATTTGGGTTGTAAAGTGTCAAACAATGGAGACACGATGAAAGATATAAACGCTCGTATTGCTATAGCAGCTAGTACCTTCACTAAATTAACGAATATCTGGCAATCTCAAGACCTGAGCGTATGTACAAAAGTTAAATTATTTAGGTCATGTGTGATTCCTGTACTGACCTACGGTTGTGAAAGTTGGAAATCAACAAAGAAAATTGATAAGAAACTGGACAGCTTTGAGAATAAATGTCTCTGAAAATTATTAAAAGTCAAATGGAGTGATTTCGTTTCTAACAACACAGTGAGAGATAGAACACACCAACAACCCATATCAAATATTATAAGAAACGACGGTGGAAATATTTAGGTCATGTGCTTAGATCAGACGAAAAGAGACTAAATCGACAAGTCCTTATGTGGTCACAATTGGGAAAAGAAAACGTGGAAGACCAAAGACCGAAGGTCATGGGTTCGAGTCCGGACAGCGCCATTCTGTTCACGAGTGCAGTTGTTTCCAGAGACCCATAGGATTGTTGCTGGAGCTACAGAGTTCGTGCTTTGTGCAATACTCTCGGCAGGTGGCGTGCCATTTCTGCGGAGAGGACGAGCCGTATGGGGTAAACCCGGTGCAGTGAAGTCAATCCTTCGGCTTTAAAACTCTTTTACGCCCGTCTGCCCAGCGTGTTCGTAGCGCGTTGACTACGGGTGACTATCCCTCTGTGTGTGCGAGTTCAATTCCGCAGGATGGCAGAAAAGCCACAGATTCCTCAGATTTACGGTGTTCGTGACACCGAACCGAAGGGTTACGATGTCCATGGCACCGAACAAAGAGCTGAAAAGCAAGTGCTTTTGGATCGGAAAAAAATCTTTTTAACAGCATATGCTCCGATCTCTTCTTTACACAGGAAGATCTCAGCAGTAGTGCACGAACTCCATAGCAACGGCGAGGATCCGATAACATTTTTGAAGATTGTGAACATTTTAATAGAATTTTATTTGAATTGTTTGTTGCGAATTTTGCCTCGACTGCTATCTTGGCATCTTACACTTATTGATTTTCAACTGCTAATGGTTCTTGTTACCTACTGAACTTGAGCCCTCTGCCAACGTTTTATCGTTTGTCTCCGTTACGACCAAGAACTTGATCTCACTTACATTGACATCAGTGATATCTTGATCAGTGACATTCCGGTGTATAAGCGAAATCTGAACTTTTTGGAGCCAGATCAATTTTCGAAATAAATTATACTGTTTTTGTTTTTTGCACTTCCTATCAACACCGGAGAACATCGTGATAAACAATTACCTCCCGTGTGTTGCCAGGGATCGGAAGGGGATCAAAAATAGTACCACTGCGATCTACAATGCATGTCGTAAGAGGTGACTGATGTAGGACCTAGGGAAGCTACCCTTGTAAATAAAAAGCATAGCAGAAATCTGATGTACTTGTAGGTGCATAACTGATACAACGTACAATCGCTATTAGGCTCAGATCACATACAAATCACACAGAGCGGTTAACAGTTGAACGATATAGAGCGTTCGAAGAAGAAATGGTAAAATTACTAGAAAATATCATGTTTTAAGTTTTAAAAAACAGTTAAAAAGCTGAAAATATCATGTTTTAAGTTTTAAAACAACACTGTAGTTAAAAGCTAAAATATCATGTTTTAAGTTTTAAAACAACACTGTAGTTAAAAATGTTAGAAAATATCATGTTTTAAATTTTAAAACAACACTGTTGTTAAAAAAAGCTGGAAAATATCATGTTTTAAATTTTAAAACAACACTGTAGTTAAAAAAGCTGGAAAATATCATTTTTTAAATTTTAAAACAACAGTGTTAAAAAAGCTGGAAAAATATAATTTTTGTTTTAAAATTTTTTAAAAACAACACTGTAGCTAAAAAAAGCTGGAAAATATCATGTTTTAAATTTTAAAACAACACTTTGTTAAAAAAGCTGGAAAATATCATGTTTTAAATTTTAAAACAACACTGTAGTTAAAAAAAAGCTGGAAAATATCATGTTTTAAATTTTAAAACAACAGTGTTAAAAAAGCTGGAAAATATCATGTTTAAAATTTTAAAACAACAGTGTTAAAAAAAGCTGGAAAATATAATGTTTTAAATTTTAAAACAACACTGTTGTTAAAAAAGCTGGAAAATATCAAGGTTAAAATGCTGGAGAACATCGTATTAAAAGTCACAGTTCTTGGCTGCATGAAATAGAAATAATACTGAAAACTGTAACTTTCTGACATGTTGTAAAGTAAAAAAGCATCACTAGTTAATACTACTAGGGATACCAAGTTGCGGACATGACTGTCACTAGTGACATATAAGAGAAATAAGATAAGGACACTACACGATTCAGACATAGTTATGATCCTACCGTGCCTCGTGTATTGATCTATTGTTTGTTTTGTTTCAGTTAATCCAAAAGCTTACCGTAACTGATAAGACGTTGTTGTGCTTGTCCTGATAATTCAATCCTATTATAAAAATGTTACGTACCTGTTTTAACTACATCAATAGTTATACTTTTTCCACACAACATATCTTTCTAGTACAGAAATTCCATTTATATGACTGGATAATAATTATATAAATTCCATTTATATGACTGGAAAATATTTACATAAATTCCATTTATATGACTGGAAAATATTTACAGAAATTCATCTTAATTATATGACTGGAAAATATTTACAGAAATTCCATTTGTTGATTGGAAAATATTTACAGAAATTCCAATTATATGACTGAAAATAATTTAAAATTCATTTGATGATTGGAAAATAATTACAGAAATTCCATTTATATGACTGAAAATAATTTTTAAAAATACAATTTATTGATGGAAAATAATTACAGAAATTCCTTTTATATGACTGGAAAATAATTACAGAAATACCATTTATATGATTGGAAAATAATTACAGAAATTCTTTTTATATGACTGGAAAATAATTACAGAAATTCCATTTATATGACTGGAAAATAAATACAGAAATTCCATTTATATGACTGGAAAATAAATACAGAAATTCCATTTATATGACAGGAAAATAATTACAGAAATTCCATTGGTATGACTGGAAAATAATTACAGAAATTCATTTATGACTGGAAAAAAATAAAAAGAATCCATTTATATATGAATTGGTAATTTTAATTACCGGTCAGAAATTTCATTTATATGACTGGAAGAATAATTACATGAAAACGCATAGCTTCTACGTTGACTGGAAAAAATTACGTCTTAACACGGCAGTAACTCACTTTATAAACTCGAAATATTAGGTAACACTGATTTTATGATTTCAATTTTACAGAAATTCGTTTTACCTGACAGTAATAAATTACAGAAATTCCATCAGCATGGCTGTTACAAAGTAAAGATATTCTTATTTACATGAATGTTTCAAGTTAGAAAAACCATATTTACATGTGTTTGATTGACTGTTTTATTTCACAAAAACTTTAAGAAAAACATAAGCATAAATAGTGTTGTGTTTTGGTAGTACTTCTCTCTTCTGAGTGTTTTGGTAGTAACTTCTCTCTTCGAGTGTTTTGGTAGTAACTTCTCTCTTCGAGTGTTTTGGTAGTGACTTCTCTCTTCGAGTCTGTTTTGGTAGTGACTTCTCTCTTCTCAGTGTTTTGCGTAGAGGCTTTCTCTTCGAGTGTTTTGGCAGGGAAACTTCTCTCTTCGAGTGTTTTGGCAGAACTTCTCTCTTCGAGTGTTTTGGTAGTGACTTCTCTCTTCGAGTGTTTTGGTAGTGACTTCTCTTCTTTGTAGTGTTTTGGCAGAGGCTCTCTCTTGAGTGTTTTGGCAGGAACTTCTCTCTTCGAGTGTTTTGGCAGAGGCGTCTCTCTTCGAGTGTTTTGGCAGGGACTTCTCTCTTCGAGTGTTTTGGTAGTGACTTCTCTCTTCGAGTGTTTTGGCAGAGGCTTCTCTCTTCGAGTGTTTTGGCAGGGACTTCTCTCTTCGAGTGTTTTGGTAGTGACTCTCTCTTCGAGTGTTTTGGAGAGCTTCTCTCTTCGAGTGTTTTGGCAGGGACTTCTCTCTTCAAGTGTTTTGGTAGTGACTTCTCTCTTCGAGTGTTTTGGCAGTGACTTCTCTCTTCGAGTGTTTTGACACGGACTTCTCTCTTCGAGTGCCCTTGACGATTCTCAGAAAAAAGCCCCATATATCAGTTAATGGTGGTCAAGTATCTGTTTCCATATGATACGGACGACAACTTCAGAAATCTGTGTGTATATTGCTCATGCAACAACAACAACAAAATATTGACAGTTCGAAAATCAAAAGAGTATTCTGAAAACCCCTGCCAGGACATCCAAGATTAATGTATAAAAGAACAATTCAAAACTCATATAAAAATCTTTATCATAAACATTACATCAAGCACCAACATTTGTGCTAAGGGATTTATGAACAGCGGTTGATATATATATATACCTGTGTAACAAAGAGATAGAAGCTCAAATGGTTATTTGTCGAATTGAAATCATGATGGTCTCAATATCAAAATCTACTTCAAATCGTCACAACACAAAGAGAGTAGTCTGTACATCAATTACAAGAATTAAGTGCAGTTATACATTTATCTCGAAGATCATTTCTGTGCATCGTCTGAACACTAATGCCACTATATGCTACAGTCTGTGTTTGAACTGTAGTTTTAATATAAAAACACACACATGCACAAATAGACCCTCACTCATAGATATCTACATACACTCACGTTTGAAATTAAGTGCCCTTACCTCTTAATTGGAACCTGAACGATCGTTATCGAAGATTTCTAATTAACATATATTTAAATTATGTTCTGAAAAGGGGATAGACAGAGATAGTATGTATAAATATATTTCTATACATGTTAACATCCTCCAAATTATCGTGTAACTAAGTTCTTTACTGTATATATTACATTAGCGCTGTACACAGCTGTCTGTTGGTATTACTTTAGTTGCTCATCTACACCGCTGTTACTCAATTCAGACATTTGATTAACATTTGAAACTCAGAGATTACATTAACGTATTGGGACGTAGATATACGTTACTATTAAATTTTTAATTCGTGCGGAAATACATGATTGTTGTGGGCGTTGAAATGTACGGATGTTGGTAATTAAAACAGCTTCATACCACTAAAGGCAGACCCTTATGTTCTCAATCTCCCACAGAATATTTCGAGGAATTTCCATTCTGATGGTTTTGTGTGCCTCGTTGGTTAGATACACTAATTATTCCTCCCCTTGTATGTCAAACATTATTCACCAAAATTATAACAAAATTAAATATAATATTAATTCCTCTCCTACCGTTATACGTTACATAGGCATGCAAGTAATTTCTTCATACCGCTATCCTGGGCAATCGCTCAATTTCTCCATGGAACTGATAGCTCCATGGAACTGATAGATATTTATTTTCTCGCTTAGCAAATTTCGTTTCAGGTCTCCTTAGGTCGTCCTCTCTTCTTGACCTTCTAGCCAGCTTGATATTTATCATTTCTTCTCAATGTTCATCAGTGTTCACTTCAATGCCAGCTTTGATATTCGTTGACCATTTCTTCTCAAGGTTTCAATCAATCAAGTGTCACTCAATGCCAGCTTGATATTCGTTGATCATTTCTTCTCAAGGTGTCAATCAATCAAGTGTTCACTTCAATGCCAGCTTGATATTCGTTGATCATTTCTTCTCAGGTTCAATCAATCAGTGTTCACTTCAATCGACGTCATCTTTGATGATTCAGTTGACCATTTCTCTCAAGTTTCAATCATCAATGTTACTTCAATGCCAGCTTTGATATTCGTTGATCATTTCTTCTCAAGGTTTCAATCAATCAAGTGTTCACTTCAATGCCAGCTTTGATATTCGTTGATCATTTCTTCTCAAGGTTTCAATCAATCAAGTGTTCACTTCAATGCCAGCTTTGATATTCGTTGATCATTTCTTCTCAAGGTGTCAATCAATCAAGTGTTCACTTCAATGCCAGCTTTGATATTCGTTGATCATTTCTTCTCAAGGTTTCAATCAATCAAGTGTTCACTTCAATGCCAGCTTTGATATTCGTTGACCATTTCTTCTCAAGGTTTCAATCAATCAAGTGTTCACTTCAATGCCAGCTTTGATATTCGTTGATCATTTCTTCTCAAGGTTTCAATCAATCAAGTGTTCACTTCAATGCCAGCTTTGATATTCGTTGATCATTTCTTCTCAAGGTTTCAATCAATCAAGTGTTCACTTCAATGCCAGCTTTGATATTCGTTGATCATTTCTTCTCAAGGTGTCAATCAATCAAGTGTTCACTTCAATGCCAGCTTTGATATTCGTTGATCATTTCTTCTCAAGGTTTCAATCAATCAAGTGTTCACTTCAATGCCAGCTTTGATATTCGTTGATCATTTCTTCTCAAGGTGTCAATCAATCAAGTGCTATGCCTGACGGTGTAGGCGATCATGTCTCTCCATAACTCTCTTTGCTTGGTGCGTGTAATCAGTTCTGACGTCGATCTTTTGTCGAACCATGATGTCAGGCTATCCAACATCTTCTCCCTCTGTCTCCCACGATCTCTCCTTCCCTGAATTTTACATGTTGTCCCCAAATGTTCTAAACCTTCTCTTCGCATTATATGCCCGAAGAACCTTGATTGTCTGATTCTTATTCGTTTGATAATGTTTCTTTGTGTCCATGGAATTACGTTCTTCTGTAAAACCACATCTCTGTGGCTTCGAATGATCTCATTGATTGTTTGTTCATTGTCCATGATTCGCTGTCATACATAAGTATTGGTTCAATATAGCACTGGATTATTCGTTTTGCAATGTCATTGGTAGTGTGTTCATGCATAGTGTGTTCTTGATTTTCATAAAAGCTGATTTTGCTTGAACTATTCCACACCTAATCTCTTTTGTACATCTTCCACCTGATGTTAGGAATGTTCCCAGATACTTGAATCGATGGACTTGTTTCAGTGCTGTGTTATTTATTTTGATATTACATGTTGCTGTTTTCTGTTTCTTGGAGACAACCATAACCTCTGTTTTCTTTATATTCATGCTTAATCCTTTCTTTTCACTTTCTCTCACTTTCAAGGTGTGTTTATAACAAAATTGAATATGTTACTTTTCAAATCGTAAGTGCTCATATATAACTTGTTAAGTTGAATATGAGAAATATGTGAAGATCACAAAACAATAACAGAGCTAAAGAAATGAGACTAGTATTTGCGTGTATGCTTTTATGATAAAATAAACTAGCATTTATGTGTATATATATGTGGTCGCAACAAAGCGTTTGTGAAAGACCCTCCTTCAGTAAAGATATTTTGTGTCAATAGCTCGATGGCTGTGTTCGTAAAACTGCTCGTATTGCTGTACTAGACAATGGGTACTCAACATCAGTACTAGACTTCATCAAGAAACAACAAATTAAATGGTTCGGCCACGTAAACAGATTACCAACAGACAGTGCACTTCAAAGAGCAATGCTGCTCCGATACAATGGATACAAAGCAAAAGGCCGGCCACACAAAAGATGGACCTCAGAGATAACAAAGGCGACGAAAGACACTATGTACGAAGCACATACAAGGGCCCGTTTTAGTAATCTCTTCTTGACCTGGCGCTGTGAGGCAAACAGGATTGGAGAAAAGAAGAAGAAGAAGAGGATAATGGGTGCCGTATGTAATAATGATAAGTGGTTCGAGTCCTAGGTTTGGTCATTTTTGTTTGTCCGGAAACCCTAATACTTGTACACTGTCTATTTATTGATCATATTCATTGACTTCTTTTGCATCCCCTTGGGTTCTTAAAACACTCCTGGTTCTTAATCTGAAAATTAAGCTTTGTAAAGACATGACAGACCTGAAGCTCACTGCCAAATTGGAGTCCACAGGGGATTAAGCGACTGACTAGAGATTTCTGAAAATGAAGCTAACCACAGTGAGAATTAGAGATAAAAAATATATCAGAAAAACCAACGCACACACAGACACACACATATAGATGCATATATAGACCAACACCGGCACTTATCTCACTTAGACACAAATCAGAAGCACATTACATGTATACAAACATACTGCATACACACACACATACGTTCCACACACTACATATTAGATTTGATTGATTTCATTCATCGATAAGACAGACATCATTGCACTTTGGAGAATAACCATGTGTGCTATCAATCACCTTACACATGAATATCTCAACAGCAAAGCATAGATTCGGCAGCGCCGTCGAGGGAGCCCGATGTAATTATTTTAAGGAAGGAAACATTTTTTGGGAACTCTATGTTTAATTTTTGTGATTAATTTGTCCGTGCAGTAGTTCTCCGGTCTACGTTTATCTTTTTTAATCTGTCAATGGTTTTTGTTATACGCGCAATTTACAAACGCAACCTATGAGGTATGGCTCGTCTCCGATAAGACCAGGAACTTGACCTCACCTACATATGTGTTAGGCATCACTGGTAGATAGGCTTAATCGCTTCACGCGGACGTCAACCGAGTACTTTTAATGCGTGAGGCGGGTACAGTACTTTAGCGTTACAGGGACTCCATTACACATACAGAAACTTACATATGCCACCTCTTTCAACACACACTACTTCTTCCAATACACGTACACACATACACACAACACATACACACCACCACCTCTTCTAACACACTCACATACACCACCACCCCTTTCAACTCACACACTACTTCTTCCAACACACACCACTTCTCTCAACGCACACACACACAAACCACCACCTCTTCAAACACACACATACACCCCCACCTCTTACAACACACACATGCGCGCATACACATGCCACCTCTTTCCACAATCACACCCCGTGTCATACAACAACAGCAAACATGTTATCGTTGGGCGTACAGACTTGATATCAAATACATGTAGGTGTATTAACACTTGCTTTTGACAATAACATAACACAAGGTTTGGGTACAGACTTTCTTCATTAATTCCCCTTTTATAGAGAGTTTAGATTGTGTAAAGAGAGTTTAGATTGTGTAAAGAGAGTTTAGATTGTGTTTAGTCTGCTTTGCCTTGTGCTGATATCTACAAATAATTCATATATGATTATTATTTTTGGTACATACTGAATTTGTTGTTACATTCCTTAACATGCCTGGGTGCCCGCCTGCCCAGCGTGTTCATAGCGCGTTGGACAACGGATGACAAGCTCCCTGTGAGTGCGGGTTCAATTCTGCGGGCTGGCAGAAAAGCCACAGGTTCTCCATATTTACGGTGTTCGTGGCACCGAGCCGAAGAGCTCAAAGCTCAAGTGCTTCTGGATCGAAAAAAAATAAAACATGCATGAATTGCCGGAAAAAACAGTAACACTGGCCCCGCACGCTATATCGTAACAGGCGACTGAGGTTGGTGCCTAGGTAGGCTACCCTAGTAAATAAAAAGAGTCGCAGAAATCTGATGTGTTAGGCTACTTGTAGGTGCATAACTGGTGCAATGTACAACTGCTCTTAAGCTAAGATCACATACAAATCACAAAGAGTGGTTTAACAAGTGGTAGATAAGGAGCCCTCGAAGAAGAAAGTAGAAGCTAATAGTAATAAGTGAAACAATATTCGAGAATATCATCTTTCAAAGATATTAATTGATCAACTAATTCTGTTAGCATATATGCTACAGTCTTCTATAACAAATAACATTTGCCCTGGCTTTTTGATTCCTGATATACTGTCAACGGTTAGCAGGTATAAGAAAAAAACATGGCCCTATAACACAGAGCTTCATGAGAAACTGTACGGAGAAACAGTCCCTTAAAACCACAGTAAAATTCATGATAAAAGTTGGTCCATCAGTCTAGGCCGGGAACGCAAGAAATTCATGATATTTCTAGATCCTAGTGTAGGAGGGTCAATTTCTTTCCTCCCGTGTGGTACGTCCAATGTGGCATTGAACACACACCCCACTTGTGTCCGAGTTGATAGGCAAACGTTTATGCATTACGCTAATCCGTCACCACAGCCTTCTAGAGATTCTATAGATTTATGACTTGACTCTCCGCTCCTTGTGAAGCATAGGACCTCAACAGTTGTTCGCAACTTTTCTTGGTCTCTGGTTGTTTTCTTTATGGTCTCCCAGGATAGTTGAGCACTCTTCAGTTCTTCAAGAAGACTTCATCTTCAGGTCTGTTTAGTTCCCTCTTCCGTCGTCCCTGCTGGTTCCACTCAAGTGCTTGTCTAGTGACACTCGACTGTGTCTTCCGTAGGGTATGCCCAACCCACCACCATTTTATCCTATTAACCTTGTTCGCATGGGATCTTGTCCTGTTCTTATCCACAGGTCTGTGTTTAGATTCTATAAAACTGCTTCTTATTTCACGATATACTAGTTTCAAAGCAATGGCAAACTACAGAACGTATAAGTATTGCCTAGAAAAATCAGCGACTCGTTTGATGTAGTTGATGGCTACGTCCTTTAGGACATGCCACGATTTTCATTTTTCATACTAGTATCCCCACACTTAAAATGCATTGCTTTTCAAGCTAGTTCTGCATTTGTCAAAACACCTCAAAACACCTCTAAACACCACTAAACACCCTCTAAAAACCCCTCAACGTTTCTACACAAGGGCTATAAAAACGAAGTATTGACTTCATGAATCGAGTTTTCCCATATGGCTCAGTCCATCTCCACTGAAATGACACGTCACCTGCCGAGAGTATTGCAGAAAGCAAGAATTACGTAGCTCCGGTAACAATCATATAATTACTGGAACAAAATGCACTTGTGAACAGAACCGCAAGGCGAACAGCTTAACCCGTTAACCACAGACTGCCCAGTCTACAACAGCAAATCTATTATACCTTACATAACCTCCACATTACAAAAATGATATCTTTGTTGTGTATATTCCTGTAGTTATCTGATATGTCTTGTTATTCAATAGTTGTTTAGATACAGACAAGATGAGCTTCTCTAGAGAAATCAGGGCCAGTTAACAAACGTCGAGATATAGGTTCACTTATCTCTGGTAGGAAAACAACATACCCGTTTATTAATGTGATATAACAAATGACTACAGTTCCGTATATTAATGTGATATAACATATAACTACAGTTCCGTATATTAATGTGACATAACATTTGACTACAGTTCCGTATATTAATGTGATGTAACAAATGACTACAGTTCCGTATATTAATGTGATATAACATATGACTACAGTTCCGTATATTAATGTGACATAACATTTAACTACAGTTCCGTATATTAATGTAATGTAACAAATGACTACAGTTCCGTATATTAATGTGATATAACAAATGACTACAGTTCCGTATATGAATGTGATATAACATGTAACTACAGTTCCGTATATTAATGTGATATAACATATAACTACAGTTCCGTATATTAATGTGACATAACATTTGACTACAGTTCCGTATATTAATGTGATATAACATATGACTATAGTTCCGTATATTAACTCTAGTATGAATATGAAAATCGTGGCATATCCTTTACAGGACGTGACCATCAACCACAGTAAGCGAGTTGTTGATTTCTAGGCACCACTTATACGTTTAATAGTTTGTCATTGCTTTCTGAACGACGAGGTCCATTTTTACCTTTTGTAAAAATCCCACGGACACGAATTTGCTTCCAAATTTGTCCACCGTGGGGTTTGAACCAGGTACGCTTGGGTTTGTGATCGAGCTCACTCCCGCTAAAGGCACGTTTCTACGCGCTGTATTATAGAATACCATTTGAAATAGAGGGTGTTCTAACAAAATATATTATACGTTTCTCATGTTAATAACCGGAGCACTGAAATGAATCTTTATTTGTTATGTAGGGGATCAAAGCCTCTTTAGGGCGAGGCACGCTCTTTTCAACCTAAGGGCAAACCTTGTTTTAGTTGCATCAGAGCGTGTAGGCAAACAAACATGAAAAGTAAGAATTAACTCCATTCGGAGAATCTAAGTTATGGAACTTGGAAATAATTTTGTTTTTAATTGATAAATTGGTTCAGGGGGTGGCGTGTTGGAAATTTGGTACTGCCAGAACGGTTTGTCAGATGGTTTGTGAGACGGTTTGTCAGATGTTTTGTGAGACGGTTTGTCAGATGGTTTGTGAGACGGTTTGTCAGATGTTTTGTGAGACGGTTTGTCAGATGTTTTGTGAGACGGTTTGTCAGATGTTTTGTGAGACGGTTTGTCAGATGTTTTGTGAGACGGTTTGTCAGATGTTTTGTGAGACGGTTTGTCAGATGTTTTGTCAGATGGTTTGTCAGATGGTTTGTCAGATGGTTTGTCTTATTTTGGGAGTTTGTGTGATATAACAAATGACTACAGTTCCGTATATTAATGTGATATAACAAATGACTACAGTTCCGTATATTAATGTGATATAACAAATGACTACAGTTCCGTATATTAATGTGATATAACAAATGACTACAGTTCCGTATATTAATGTGATATAACATATAACTACAGTTCCGTATATTAATGTGATATAACAAATGACTACAGTTCCGTATATTAATGTGATATAACAAATGACTACAGTTCCGTATATTAATGTGATATAACAAATAACTACAGTTCGGTATATTAATGTGATATAACAAATGACTACAGTTCCGTATATTAATGTGATATAACATATAACTACAGTTCGGTATATTAATGTGATATAACTACAGTTCCGTATATTAATGTGATATAACAAATGACTACAGTTCCGTATATTAATGTGATATAACAAATGACTACAGTTCCGTATATTAATGTGATATAACAAATGACTACAGTTCCGTATATTAATGTGATATAACAAATGACTACAGTTCCGTATATTAATGTGATATAACAAATAACTACAGTTCGGTATATTAATGTGATATAACAAATGACTACAGTTCCGTATATTAATGTGATATAACATATAACTACAGTTCGGTATATTAATGTGATATAACTACAGTTCCGTATATTAATGTGATATAACAAATGACTACAGTTCCGTATATTAATGTGATATAACAAATGACTACAGTTCCGTATATTAATGTGATATAACAAATGACTACAGTTCCGTATATTAATGTGATATAACAAATGACTACAGTTCCGTATATTAATGTGATATAAGAAATGACTACAGTTCCGTATATTAATGTGATATAACAAATGACTACAGTTCCGTATATTAATGTGATATAACATATAACTACAGTTCCGTATATTAATGTGATATAACAAATGACTACAGTTCCGTATATTAATGTGATATAACAAATGACTACAGTTCCGTATATTAATGTGATATAATAAATGTTCTCTTAGTCTATTTATAAATATGATTCAGTTTGTGTTTCCTGTTACATGTTTTTCATTATTTGTTCACAGAAAAACGGCGATTGGCCGGCGGTACTGACGGTGTCAACTCGAAAGGGGAGGCAGTCAGCAAAGATAAGGGTAAGCCATCACTTAACATATCTCTTGGATTCTCCGAAAGGAGTTAATTCTTATTTTTAATGTTTGTTGGCCTACACGCTCTGATATAACCAATAAAAGGTTCACCTTAGGTTGAAAGGGGCGTGCCTCGGCTTAAAGAGGCTTTAATCTCCAACTAAACAAACAAACAAACATATCTCATTTCTAGAATAGAAAAATATGAAAGTAAAAATGTAGGCAGTCAAAGCGATTTAACGATAACAAATGAATGGAAACTAACATAACCGCACATTCTAGGATGTGTGATCAGTTATTATATTGTTATTCTTGTCCTTGTTTGTTTGATACTAATTCGAAGAACCATCCAACAAGAAAGTAAACTATTGGGATGTAAACCATACAAGATCTCCAACTGCTAACAAAGAACCGTATCACATGGAGATCTAAAACCTCTGCACTATGTGCCGCTTTTGGCACGAAAGGAACAAACTAACTAACTAATGTGGTGTGTACATGGTAAAATGTTGCGAAAATAGCTATTTCTATATGTGCTACATTTATATTTGACAATTAATTGGACATGTCTACAGGATGTGAAGAGGAGGACGATAAAGACATAGACAAATGCAATTTAGTGGACACATCAGGGACACGGAAAAAGGAGACATAGAGACACAATGAGGCACATTCTTGAATCAGAGCTCAATATCAAATATTCGTGACGACTAGTTTCAGATAGAGGCACAAGATCGAATGGAGTGACATTTGTTCTCTGCCATTTATGTACTCTGACGCGATACGGACTGATGATATTTATTTCTAACAACAAATGTTATAGATATATTGCGTCAATCTCTCGCTTCGTGACATACTAATATAGCTGTCTATACGATATTGTGTCAATCTCTCGCTTCGTGACATACTAATATAGCTGTCTATACGATATTGTGTCAATCTCTCGCTTCGTGACATACTAATATAGCTGTCTATACGATATTGTGTCAATCTCTGGCTTCGTGACATACTAATATAGCTGTCTATACGATATTGTGTCAATCTCTCACTTCGTGACATACTAATATAGCTGTCTATACGATATTGTGTCAATCTCTCGCTTCGTGACATACTAATATAGCTGTCTATACGATATTGTGTCAATCTCTCACTTCGTGACATACTAATATAGCTGTCTATACGATATTGCGTCAATCTCTCGCTTCGTGACATTCTAATATAGCTGTCTATACGATATTGTGTCAATCTCTCACTTCGTGACATACTAATATAGCTGTCTATACGATATTGTGTCAATCTCTGGCTTCGTGACATACTAATATAGCTGTCTATACGATATTGTGTCAATCTCTCGCATCGTGACATACTAATATAGCTGTCTATACGATATTGTGTCAATCTCTCGCTTCGTGACATTCTAATATAGCTGTCTATACGATATTGTGTCAATCTCTCACTTCGTGACATACTAATATAGCTGTCTATACGATATTGTGTCAATCTCTCGCTTCGTGACATTCTAATATAGCTGTCTATACGATATTGTGTCAATCTCTCGCTTCGTGACATTCTAATATAGCTGTCTATACGATATTGTGTCAATCTCTCACTTCGTGACATACTAATATAGCTGTCTATACGATATTGTGTCAATCTCTCACTTCGTGACATACTAATATAGCTGTCTATACGATATTGTGTCAATCTCTGGCTTCGTGACATACTAATATAGCTGTCTATACGATATTGTGTCAATCTCTCGCTTCGTGACATACTAATATAGCTGTCTATACGATATTGTGTCAATCTCTCACTTCGTGACATACTAATATAGCTGTCTATACGATATTGTGTCAATCTCTCACTTCGTGACATACTAATATAGCTGTCTATACGATATTGTGTCAATCTCTCACTTCGTGACATACTAATATAGCTGTCTATACGATATTGTGTCAATCTCTCACTTCGTGACATTCTAATATAGCTGTCTATACGATATTGTGTCAATCTCTCACTTCGTGACATACTAATATAGCTGTCTATACGATATTGAACGAAGAAGAAGGGAGCGGAAATACCTAGAAGACGATAGGTGCAGAATGTCAATCTCTGACGATCTGAGAATGACTGTGCTGACGCCGGCCAACTTGACAGAACAGAGATTTTTCAGGACTGCTGTCATGGGAGCCAAGTTCCGGAAGGGATAAACTACTTGATGATGTTGATACGATAGTGTTTCTAATTGTTAGTAAACAAAACGTTATCTATAATTTATGTGTTAACTTTTATTTTTACCAAGATTATTAAAGATATCGGTTGGAGAACAGAATCCGGAATGAAAAATGCTATATAGTGAACAGTTACATATATAGTAAAATAAAGTATAATTATTTCAGCTTGGAAATATTCTGCTGACGTACTGTTAGTGATATCACAGTAATGCATTACTGGACTGGGAGGATTTACAGGAAACTTGTCAATACGTGTTACACCTATCTTTAACCACTTGTCAATTAAGTCCCATCTTGTTGTTTGTTATCTAGCACTATGAAGTTGTATCATTCATCTGCTGTTACAACTTAGTCTATATATATATATATTTAACTATTTTGCTTTTTATCTGACAAACATATACTGTCTTAGAACGATGTAACTTACAAGTTACCAATATAGAACGTAAAGAAGTTCTTTGTTTCTCCCCTGTCTCGTGTTAATATCATGATCGTTTCATATTCAGTGTTAGAAATTGAAGTGAGATAAGTAGCAATTCAATAAAAGTAGCAGCTATAAGACGCTCAAAGGGCTTGAACACGTACGAAAGCGGTCATCTATTGCCTAGTCCTGCAGACGAGAGTTTTTTTCTTCAGAACACAACTAGCTAGCTCTAACTAAACTAGAAGTTTGTGCTCTGAAGAACGCTTGTCTACTGTGCTAGGCAATGGGTGCCGTAAGAAGTATGGTTGTGGTTCGAATCCTGTGTTTGGTAAATTGTTTTTCCAGTGGCCCTTAATACTTATTTACTGTTTATTTTTTTACCATATTTATTGGGCTCTGGTTGCTTCCCCTGTGGATTCTTAAAACTCTTTATTCTCATGAAAGCGGTAATGTACAATTTAGTTTGGTTTAGTTTTTTTTCTAAGCTAAGTTAGGCTCGTAAAATAACCAAGATAACATCGAAATCTATGCACACAGAGAGCACACATATGGACTTGACAAGTTCCTGTCAGCTGAAAGTGTCAGCAGCGGAATACTTATACGGTTACTTCGGTGACGATTCGGATGTTTTCTATTAGAAATACCTGGTTAGCATCTCAGCTTGACAAATATTTAATTGACTGTACTTTTATTGAACTTGAACGCTGCACATTGATGCCGAATTTCATCTGTTATTGTTCTATACCTGCTACACGACTCTACAAGTCTAGATATCCGCACGACTCCTTAACATCACGACCTCGCTCGTAAACAACGTATAAGAAACATTAAAGAGAAAATATAGTGAAGTAATATATTGTATTAAAACCATCGCCACCATCATCATGATTATCAGTCTCAGACACACTGTGTATGTGGGGACCTTATCTTCTATCCATGGCTAGTACTTCTAGTCTGTTTTCACACTCATTACATTATACAACACTTACACCTCGTTCAAATAAGTCATTATTTCTCAAATTAGTTTACCAACTGCAACTTTTTCACATTTATCTTCCATTTGTGGACCAGCGAAACACGATTTAAATAAATATATATGCAACTTTTACAACTTCATCTTCCATTTGTGGACTAGGGAAACACGATTTAAATAAATGTATGCAACTTTTACAACATCATCTTCCATTTGTAGACCAGCGAAACACGTTTAAATAAATATATATGCAACTTTTACAATATCATCTTTCATTTGTGGACCAGGAAACACGTTTTAATAAATATATATGTAACTTTTGCAATTTTATCTTGCATGTGTGAACTATGAAAGCAAATTTTCAAATGTTCTAATCCAGTAACGGGAATGAATAATCTTCTGTATTTTTTGTCCCAAAGAGTACTTTTAAAAAAACGTCCCATATATAGAAAGTAAAAAAAAATGTTATGCATCGCGCATGTAAATAAATGGATGTCAGAAAAAAACAGAGTGCGTGTAGCCGAGACTACAGTCGATGATTGGTAGGCAAAGCAACTCCCTAGCATTTGTTGCTCAAAACATAAGAGAATTATCGAAGTGTTGAGATGTGTAGAAGGTTTACAGTAGTCCACACTCTCATACTCAAGATTCAGTCAACCTGGGGAATCATCGATTTCCTTGTTGGGTCTACTAAGTGAGAAATCATGTTTTCCCTGCCTGCTCAAGTTCGTTTACCGCTGCTGCACCTCCTATCGTCTAAAGTCACAATCTATTTTCTCCATGTGAGACCACTAACATTTCTTCGCTGCTTTGTTCTGTTTGACGTTTTTTCAGCTCTTTTCAATTATATATTATTTTTTTATTCTCTAATTCTCTCGTTCAACCTTTCACAGTCGTTTTTTATGTTTTTTATTTTTTTTGAAAGTCAATTTACTTGCAAATTCTTACTTATAGTCTCGATGACGCGAGAAATCTTTCAGTATGTTCCCAAGTTAACGAACGTCTCTCTCACCCAGCAACAGTAGATGAAATGTTTTTGTTTATTTACACATTGAGTATGAAGCATTGATATTTAACACGACAGTGCAAAAACATATATGTGCTTTTAAATAAATGAGTTGCCCGCCTGCCTAGCGTGTTCATAGCGCGTTGGACGGTGAGTGACAAGCCCTCTGTGAGTGCGGGTTCGATTCCGCGGGCTAGCAGAAAAAGTCACAGGTTCTCCAGATTTACGGTGTTCGTGGCACCGAACCGAAGGGTTACGATGTCCATGACACCGGGTCGAAGACCTGAAAGCTCAAGTGCTTCCGGATTAGAAGAAAAAAAAAAAATAAATGTGTTACATAAGAGTCCTCCTCATATTATGGAACAAAGAGAAAGCAAATAGATCTGACCAGAAAGAACTCAAAATAAAAATCATGATTTTTCCTGCAGAGAGGGACCGACCATAACGGGAAACCCGGTGCAGTGAAGTTAATCTTTCATCTTGAGACCCGTTTGATTAGATCTACTAAAACAATCATACCTTTAAAAGCAATATGAAAGTCAGCAAATCATTTTGTGCAAACATATAAACATGTTTATTGTTGACCATGGAACAAACGTACTGGGCAAGGAAATACATTGTTATAGTTTGTTCCAAAATTCGTGATCACACTAAGGTTTAATTTGTACGAAATCTATCTGATGGATACAAGTAATTTTTGCATGCAGTCTTATATACCTCACGACGTTACGAATCCATGTTTAACTAATTGGTAGGTAGCTTAGTTGATGCAAAAACGTTTTTGTTATATAATTTTGCATAAGCACAACAACATGATAATCAAAGTTTAGAACTTACAGTAATACACAAAATGATGGCGAATGATTGCAAAGGCGTATTCCTATTACATATTATAAAAGAAAGGTCACATAGTGAATAAATGATACCTTCCACTTCTATAAATGAAAGTAAATGTTGCGTACATACGCCAATGACAGTCGGTAGGAAACATTGTGAACTGATTAATTCCACGGATTCCCGATTTTGACGTGCACTGAAGTGCATTTGGAACACGGAAATGCTTAGTTATAGACAAACTTGACAATCGTACTGTAAAATTTCGACAAGTATACCAGATCAACATCGCGGTAAATTTAGTAATAACATAGAATAAAATTCTTACAGAACTAAAGGTTTGGGTGGGCAAAAATACTTTTGGAACATCGTCACTGTTACCTATATAAAAATGTAAAAATCAAGAATTTCTGTCAAGTGGATGATTTTATATCGGTCGGTAAAGATGATCACGAATTTTGAAACGAACTATAGATTCATTAATGCCTCAAGCTGTCAGTGCTGTTGAGTTCTTTTTTCCCTTTTGTTAGCTTGAAATATTGTCTATATATCAAATGTTGTCTCTTACAGTGACGGCTCGTGATAATTTTTGCTGGTAGGGCCAGACATTTTGTTTCGTATAAATCATGGTTTTAGATTGCTATATTTTAATTTAATAAATAATAAATACACGATATACATTATTTTGGGTGGGGCCCGGCCCCATTGGCCCTTATAGACGAGCCGCCACTGGTCTCTTATATAAACTTCCCAGTCTTTTGTAGCTTTCACAGATGTCCGTGTAGTTTTATGTCCGGCATAGCTTCTCTAGACCATTGAGTTTGTCTCTGCATATAATATTTACGGCAGTCTCGAAGTATCTACTTTGCAGTCTGAGGTGCTTGTCCAAGTGTACACATAATTAAATTGATCAACTTTAATTTTCTATAAAAGTAGCTGTGGAGTCAATGCAACAACTATATACTCGTTGCTTCCGTTTCTGTCATGCAATACTTTGTACTGGAATGAGTTGTAAGTCTTATGCTCAGCCCAAAACTGGAGGACGAGGAGAATATATTGTTTCTGTCCTCTATCCTTCAACCTGTCCGACATGGGTATCCTACCAGGAGTAAAAGCTCCTGACATCATGGTATCCGGATCACGGAGACGAAGCTTCCCCAATTATAATGTAGTGAGCTGTGAGGAAAATCAAGTGGCTGGCTGGCACTGCCACCATATAAGAGGATCAGACAGTGGATTAACGACCTCGTAGAGTGTGGCTGCAAAGAAGATTTTCATTTCAACCAATCCACGTCAGCTACTAGATTGCAGGAGATGGGATTGAAGATTGGACTGGCCAGAAAAGAACAGCACAACAGATATATGAGTAGGCGCATTACCTCTGAACTCGGAGAAAGTCCGCCTGTATGGCAAGGAAACCAATAAAACGGTAAGCAGGCTTTCCCACAAAAATCAGTCAGAAGCGCCACACTTGGCGTCATGGCTACGCCTGAATTCATAGTGGACGAACGAAGAAGAAAAAGTATGCTCACCAATCAACATAGAACTGGTATGATCAATCTCTGGACGCTGTTGGAGATATTGCGAAGGAGTCGAAGCACCTACAGATAAGTCCGTAGCGCAATGAAGATATTTCAAACTGAAAATGAGCTGTGACGAGATAGTTTATTGTTATGTAATGTTTAGCTTGTTCGTGGATGCATCTCTTGTGTATAGACATGAGTCAGTATGTGTATATATGTGTGTATGTGTTAGAAAAAGAGAGTGAAAAAGAATATTGCCAAGATATTTTATTTATCAAGGAGTGCTTTTGTCGTTTGCAGAAAGATGGAACGTATCCGTGTGTGTAGGTTGTGGCTCGCAGATCACGGACCAGTACATCATGCAGGTGTCACCAGACTTGTGTTGGCACGCCTCATGTCTCAAATGTGCTGACTGTGAGCAGTACCTGGACGAGTCATGTACATGTTTTGTACGCGACGGGAAAACTTACTGCAAAAGAGATTACGTTAGGTGAGTTTCGTGCTTGATTTAGTAGTATGCTATGGTATCTTACTATAATATATACTATTGTATCTTGCTATAATATATACTATTGTATCTTGCTATATTATACACTATTGTATCTTGCTATAATATATACTATTGTATCTTGTTATAATATACACTATTGTATCTTGCTATAATATATTCTATGGTATCTTGCTATAATATATACTATGGTATCTTGCTATAATATATACTATTGTATCTTGCTATAATATACACTATTGTATCTTGCTATAATATATACTATTGTATCTTGTTATAATATGTTATCTTGCTATAATATATACTATTGTATCTTGTTATAATATATACTATGGTATCTTGCTATAATATATACTATTGTATCTTGCTATAATATATACTATGGTATCTTACTATAATATATACTATGGTATCTTACTATAATATATACTATTGTATCTTGCTATAATATATACTATTGTATCTTGCTATAATATATTCTATGGTATCTTACTATAATATATACTATTGTATCTTGTTATAATATATTCTATAGTGTCTTACTATAATATATACTATTGTATCTTGCTATAATATATACTATGGTATCTTGCTATAATATATACTATTGTATCTTGCTATAATATATTCTATGGTATCTTGCTATAATATATACTATGGTATCTTGCTTATAATATACACTATTGTATCTTGCTATAATATATACTATTGTATCTTGCTATAATATATTCTATAGTGTCTTACTATAATATATACTATGGTATCTTGCTATAATATATACTATGGTATCTTGCTATAATATATACTATTGTATCTTGCTATAATATATACTATGGTATCTTGCTATAATATATTCTATGGTATCTTGCTATAATATATACTATGGTATCTTGCTTACAATATATTCTATGGTATCTTGCTATAATATATACTATTGTATCTTGCTATAATATATACTATGGTATCTTGCTATAATATATACTATGGTATCTTGATATAATATATACTATGGTATCTTGCTATAATATATTCTATGGTATCTTGCTATAATATATACTATTGTATCTTGCTATAATATATACTATTGTATCTTGCTATAATATATACTATTGTATCTTGCTATAATATATACTATTGTATCTTGCTATAATATATTCTATGGTATCTTGCTATAATATATACTATAGTATCTTCATAATATATACTATGGTATCTTGCTATATAATATTCTATGGTGTCTTACTATAATGTCTACTATATTGTCGTGCTATAATGTATACTATATTGTCTTGCTATAATATCTACTAAATTGTCTGACTATAAGGTCTACTATGGTCATCATCATCAAGGTGCGTATCCTTTATAGTACGTTGCTCTCTTTGCAGCACATCTGAAATTCACTCTGTCTCTAGCCAGTTCACCTACTTCGTCGATAGTCATATTCATGGTTTCTTTAACATCTTGTAGCCATCTTCTTCTTGGTCTGCCTCTGCATCATGGGACCCTGCCCTCTAATATTGTTCTTTCCAGGCCATCGTGACACTTGATGTGACCAAAGTATGTAATTTTTCTGTATAGTATGTTGTTTATCAGCCAATTCTCTTTAACATTTAGTTCTTTCAGGACATCAGTGTTCTTTTTTTTTTCTGTCCATGGTATTCGTAGGATCTTTCTGTAGCATTTAGTTTGGAAGGACTGGATTTTCGTTCTTGTTTTTTGTGTAACAGTTCATGATTCACAACCATAAGTGTAGCCACTGGGAAAATGCATGCTCTCAATATTGTTTTCAATACTATGGTATCTTACTATAATGTCTACTATATTGTCTTCCTATAATGTCTACTATATTGTCTTGCTATAATGTATGATATAGTATAGTTTATGTCACAATATAATCATCATCATCATCATCAGGTGCCGTCTCCACATCGAAGGTTGGCTGCAATGAATCTCCAGCATCCTCTGTCTTTCGCCTTGGTGTTGCACACTGCCAGACTGTAACCTGTCCATTTCTTAAAGTTTCCTCCCACTTATCTCTCGGTCTTCCTCTTGCTCTTCTCCCCTCAACTTTCCCTCTAGTAAATGTTTTATCATGGTGTCATGCCTTTTATGTGCCCAAAATACTTTACTTGTCTGAATTTTATTTCTCTTAATAATTGTTTCTTCATGCCTAGTTTTCCTAAAACTTGTTTATTTGTCTGTTTTTCTGTCCATGAAACTCTGCTTATTCTTCTATATATCCACATCCCAAATGCATCAATTCTGTCTTCTAACTGCTTGTTCATTGTCCATGTTTCCGAGCCATACATTAATATAGGATATATATAGCATTTGATCATTCTAATTTTTAGCCTGTTTGTGATTTGTTTGGATGTCAGTAACTTTCTCATACTATTGAAATTATCCTTGGCCATTCCTATTCTCTTTTAATTTCTGTTATACATCTGCCATCATCTGTTATCATCTGACCGAGATAGGAGTAGCTTTTTACTTGATGTAGTAATTCTCCATGTATTTTTATATTCATTTTAGGTTTTTCCATTTCCTTGTTGATTACCATAGTTTTTGTTTTCTGTATGTTAATGTACATTAATGTAAATTACAAAAACAATGACGATATACAGTAACGTTTCGACCAACAAGGCCTTTATCAAGCAAACGAACAACGGGAGTGGTGAATTAAAAAAAACCAATTACATATGGACAACTAGATACGGAGACATTGAAACGTTTCTGACATATATATGTCATTGTATATATGTCATATATATTTTTATTTTGTCATTGTTTTTGTAATTTGTAAAACTACAGTACTTTGTGATTACGTGTTTCGCCAATGTACTTCATTGCGTGATAACTGATTCTTTGCTTAACCCTTCCCTTACAAAGCAAGTACACTGATCGCTATGTTTACCACGACTGTAATGATTAATGTATATCCTAATGGGCGTTGGTCAAAAATAAAATACAGATCTAACGTTTTATTTCCCAATGTACTTCATTATATGAAAACCGGGGACTGCCTAGAGTAGTTGATAGTAGCTCGGCCTGCTAGCTGTGAGACGCCTCATAGCTCGGGTTCGAATCTACTGTCCGGCATTTGTTCGAGTCCCCTGGTCTTACTCAGGACGATAACGTGAGTACCTCTGAAGTCGGAGAAAACCTGCCTGTATGGCGAGGGAATACTAATTACGAGTACATTGAGCACACGGCTGCCAGTGTAAAGTAATTTACAATGTGCACGCTGCTGCCATTGTAAGAAATTGGAAAAACGGATTTTCGCGCAAAAATAAGTTTCAGAGATGAAACTTCGTCTGAGTTGAAAGCGGACGAAAGAAAAAAAAAAATATGAAAACCAATTCTTCACTTTACCCTTCACTTAAACAGCAAGTACACTGACCGCTATGCTACCACTGCTCTAATTATTATTGTATATCTATCTATAATTTGCCGTTGGTCAAATAAACCATGAACTAACACTATATTTTCCAATGTATTTTATTACGTGATAACCGATTCTATACTTTACCCCTGCAGTCACAAAGCAGGTAGACTAACCACTATGCTGTCACAGTTCTCACTGTTATTGTATATCCTGACTTTAATTTACCAAGATGAGATTTCAAGATCGACAAAGTCGAGCTGGGTGTGGTACGATTCTATACTTTACCCCTGCAGTCACAAAGCAGGTAGACTAACCACTATGCTGTCACAGTTCTCACTGTTATTGTATATCCTGACTTTAATTTACCAAGATGAGATTTCAAGATCGACAAAGTCGAGCTGGGTGTGGTACGATTCTATACTTTACCCCTGCAGTCACAAAGCAGGTAGACTAACCACTATGCTGTCACAGTTCTCACTGTTATTGTATATCCTGACTTTAATTTACCAAGATGAGATTTCAAGATCGACAAAGTCGAGCTGGGTGTGGTACGGGATGTAGTTATTGTAATGATGTACTATGGGGGCAGTGATATTAACAATTCTTGTTGTCATGGATGATAACTGTGATGATCTTATATTGATAATAATATTTTTGACGTCACTTATTATCATAATGCTGGTGCAGATAACGGTTGTGGTCTAAAAGATGACGGTCGTGGTAAGGTCATTTTTATGATTGCTGTAGCACATGTTTGATTCTGTAGCAAGATTTACTAGATATTGACAAAAAATGAAATTGTATTTCTAAATGAGAGATTAGTTATGTACCACACAGTTCAGTGCTAATTGTGCCGGATGCAATCACAAAAGTTATAGGGGATTCAATAAAGCCGTGATTGTACCCAAACTAAACACAAATTATAATTGATACCCGGACAGGATACAAAGAAAGTATATTAAAGAATCCGGTTGTTATAACGGAGGGTATTTTGTGAATACTGTGTTAGACCCGTATTTTTGCAAACGGTACACGATGATGTTTCTGACATCTTGCTCAACGTTTTAATTTCCCAGTGTACCTCTGGTACTGCATTTTGACTTGATCGGCGTGAGAGCCGCTGCTTTAGGAAAATAATTCAACTTGAAAGATTATTTCAAACTTTGAACCAAACGTCTTCTGACATTCTAAGTTCAGTCAAAAATGAAATCCTCTTTAAAGTTTTGTGTATGTTCTCTGACGATACTACATCTTTCATTTTCATAGAGACTGAGAGAGGTTGGAGTTCATGGACGTAGATTCTAAATATCTTTCAAGATAGAGTTTTTTTAGAACTACTTTTAAAGAATATAACAATGACGACGCTGTCAACAGGACCTTAATGAAACATTGAATAGAAAGAAAGAGGAGGTGAGAGACTTGGCTAGAGATTGATAGTCTGTGAGCAGATATAAACTTGATAGGAAAAAAAGAGATGAGAAAAAGTTTTATTGCAAGAACCCCAGAGGAAGCAACGGAAGCTAAGAATATGATCAACAAATAAACAGTGTACAGGTATTAAGAGCTTCCGAAAAACAAATAGACAAACACAGGATTCGAACCACTTGTCTTCATTTCCTACGACACCCATCGCCTAGCCTAGCAATACGAGCGTCCTTACGAACACAACCAGCAAGTCATTCTAAAAAATGGCTCACTGAGGAGTGCTTTCACAAACACTTCGTTATAGCTAGACACAGAATAATCAGGTAAGGTTCGATCGAACAGTGTTTGCACAAACACATGCTATAAGCTTATTGTGCTTGTATATATCTGAGACGAGACCATATCATACACAAAAAGGACAAAGGTGTGGCAAAGCGATTAATGACTGGATGACTTGCCAAATGACATGATCAAACCAAGAATACAGACCCAATCAAGTATTTCGGTGATCATGCGAGATGATGGACCTTTGACCTTCTACATTTACCGACATGACACATAATCACGTAATTACACATTATGACGTTATGCAAAGGACATGTTACATGAAGAGATTAGAAATGATTACATATTTTTGGTCAGTCTCTAGAATGTGTGTTTTTTCCCGATCCAGAAGCACTTGAGCTTTCAGCTCTTCGGCTCAGTGCCAGGGACATCGTAACGCTTCGGTGTCACGAACACCGTAAATCTGGGGAGCCTGTGGTTTTTCTTCCAGCCAGCGGAATTGAACCGCACTCACAGGGGGAATCTCTAGAATATTGAAACAATACACTTTGAAAAGGGTAGTATTAGACATGAGTCAACTCTTTACTGTTTCCAGATGAACAATCCGATCTGATACCATGCTACAGTATAACTGCAGATGTGGTACTTTCAAGTGGGGTTTTACTGTTAGTAAAATATTACAGTTACTCGTCTGTAAAAATGTGTCTCCTGTTGAATAATATACCTAAACTTTGGTCGAAATTTGGATGTGCCTGTTTCACATGACTTAGGGTTTTAAATGAGGCGTAACGTACTCAGTGCAAAACGTAACAAACACAAAGAGTGGTTAGCTTTGTTGATAAGAACGAACTAACGCAAAACAAACAAACGAACGAGAAAACGTGAGAAATATTGATAGGAAATGAAAAAAATTTTTGAGAATAAAAATCAATGTTGCTTCATGTGATTTCAAGACAAGATATTAATAGACAGAGTGCAGCTATGAGAGTTAATATAAACACAACGAAGTCTATGGCGAAGAGGTTAAGATGTTGACATGCAGTTCTGAAAATTGTGGGTTCGAATCCGGACTGAGAATCGTGTACAATTTTTTACGAGATTCTAAGATTGTTGCTGGAGCTACAGAGTTCGGGCTATATTGTGAAATACGGCACAATGAAGCCAAACCTTCACGTTTATACCTTTTTTTGTAGACAACTAATAAATGTCTATTTATCTCAAGACATAAACTATTAATGACAATATAACTATTGTATAAAGATAGTTATGTTCAATCATAAATTGATGTCAACAAATCTGTCCTCTAAGTACGACTACATTGGACATATGCTTCAAGTATGCTGGATCAACTGTGAAACAAAATAAGTGCATGTATGTGCATTGGTCATAAAGAGAAAAATAGATACATAATATTATTACTACCACTACTTCTACTAATATTATAACAACTACTACTATCATTATGATTACTACTACTACTACTACTACCAGTACTACTACTACCACTACCACCACTACTACTACTACTGCTACTACTGCTACTGCTACTACTTCTACTACTACTACTACCACCACCACTACTACTACTACTACCACTACTAACCCTACTACCACTACTACTACCACTACCACTACTACTACTACTACACTACTACTACTACTACTACTACTACTACTAAAATAAATACTGTTACAGTAACTTCTACTACTTTTACTACTAGTGTACATATTATTACTACTACTATTGGTACTACTACTCGTGTGCAATTTTTTAGGAGATCCTAAGATTTACAACTAATATAACTACTACTACTGCTACTACTACTACTACTACTACTTTTTAAATATGTCGCTACGGAAAAAGATCTGCAAGAACCAAGATAGAAAAAATCTCTCCAATATCTGGAACAGAAAGAAATTGCATCCAATCTCATTCCTTCGTTGCTGGAATACAACAATTACAACTTCTTCTCTTCAACCATTTACTTCTTTATAGAAGTGTTGGGGGAGAGGCGGGCGGCGTAGTGATTCTGTGTGTGCTTGTTTTAAGGCACTTTGTAAGCTAATATTCATTTTTGTAAGGCTGTTCTTGATGCCATCGCTCCATCTTTTGCGTGGTCTTCCTCTTGCTTTCTTCTCATTATACTTTTTCTGTGTGGTTCTCTGTGGTAGGGGATACCAGGGCATTCTTGTCAGGTGTCCAAACCAATTACAACTACACTTTTATCAAATCAAAGATTGATTTCTTTGTATTATATTACGTATCATGCTGTTAATAACACTACCATGACTCGTGGTCTTACAGTGTACTGTACACACAGATGACATCAGTTTTGTATAGTAGGTGTGCACGGTTGAATCAGATATCTCAGTTCTCATTCCTTCCCGGACGAGTAAACGAGTTTTTAAATAACAAATATTATGATTTCGTCATATTGTGTAAAACTCATACAAAATTAAATTCTGATTTTGTTCCTGCACTGACTCAGACTAATATGTCGATATCATTGCTAATATCAGATCACGTGATATCAAGGCTTGGCAAGCCTGCCGTCGACATTTAGAATGATTTCCCATGGGTTGGACATGCATGACGTCACCCTCACCAAGTAATAATTTTCAAAAGTAACTTACTAGTTTGTTGTCTACTCAAAGCGCATGCCTTAAAACGCAAGGGTATACTGTATATATATATATATATATATATATATATATATATATACACAAATATAATTCTACTGTTGACCGTATTTGTTAGTCTCTTGAGAACCGTCCACAAATTGGGTGTTGTTGCTTGAGTCCAATTGTTGAAATACATTGCACAAGCCAAACCTAGTCATGGTAAGAGTAGGTGGCAGAATAGTTAAACGTTGTTGATGTTTCCTGAGGGAAAAGTCTCGTGTTTGATTCTTCGCTAAGCTCTAAAGTCCTTTCTGTTGGAGGAAATTAAATCGAGGACTTGCACATGCGTGGCGAAAGCCTCGGGCAAGCGACCTTAATTTCTCTGCCTTATCTAGTGCCATCAGCGCACTCTCAGAAAATGAGAACAAAAACGCAGTAATAAAGGTTTTTGAATACCTAGTTCTCTAGGTGCAGTGTTTTTTGCGCTTTCCTTTGTACTTGTTTTTTCTTTGAATATCTCATGATTCTGCATTGTGTCTACTACACCAACTGCTCACACCTCCATCTTTCCCTCCATCCATTGAAGAACAGAATATCACTTACAGTCTACACAATGGCGACTATTTTGTTCGGATTGGTACCGTTTCTTCACATTTTGTCTATAGGTTTTCATTAAATTGTCCACTTTGCCTTGTTTTGTTTTACAATGATAAAATACTTTAATAAATAC
The DNA here is from genome assembly GCA_020796225.1 of Arion vulgaris. Lineage (NCBI taxonomy): Eukaryota > Metazoa > Mollusca > Gastropoda > Stylommatophora > Arionidae > Arion > Arion vulgaris. The sequence goes on from CM036753.1 coordinate 23,636,784, forward strand.
GCAGATTGTGCTGATTGTTGTTGATATTTACCTTGTTCTAGTACCTCTACCAGATATACATATTTCAGTCTTCTTCTTCTTCTTCTCTCTGTCGTTCTTTTCGGTCATTTTTGATCATTCTTACTGTGATATATAAACAGTTTACACCCAGAACAGTTTTTTACGTCACATCATTCAGCGCCATTTGGAGCTCTGATGCTTATCCTTCGGCGATGTGTCCGGTTTCAGCCAGCGTTTACTGGGTTTGCTCTCCATCAGCCTTTGGCTGTCACCAGCCGACCTGCAAGGCAACAGATTGATATTTTCTTTTAGGGTAGCTACCTTTAGACATAACACAACACTGAAACAAGTCCATCGATTCAAGTATCTAGGAACATTCTTAACACCAGATGGAAGATGTACAACAGAGATTAGGAGTAGAATAGCTCAAACGAAAGCAGCTTTTATGAAAATGAAGAACACACTATGCGTGAACTCACTACCAATGACACTGCGAAAAAGAGTACTCCAATGCTATATTGAACCAATTCTTATGTATGGCAGCGAATCATGGACACTGAACAAACAATCAATACGATCATTGGAAGCCACAGAGATGTGGTTTTACAGAAGAATATTGAGAATTCCATGGACAGCAAAGAAAACAAACGTGGAGGTTTTAAATCAGGCCTGCACACAAAGAAACCTTATCAAAAGAATAAGAATCCGACAATCAAGGTTCTTCGGGCATATAATGCGAAGAGAAGGTTTAGAACATTTGGTGACTACAGGTAAAATTCAGGAAGGAGAGATCGTGGAAGACAGAGGGAGAAGATGTTGGATGGCCTGACATCATGGTTCGACAAAATATCGACGTCAGAACTGATTACATGCACCAAGCAAAGAGAGTTGTGGAGAGACATGATCGCCTACGCCGGCAGGCATGGCACTTGATTGATTGACCTTTAGACAACGTTACAAAGCGAGATAGAGTGAGAAATGAGAATATCAGAAGAATCGTTGGTACTATACCATGCATACAGTACATCGAGAAGCAAAGATTCAAGTGGTTCGGCCATCTAATGAGAATGGAACCACATTTACTACCATCACGTGCCTATAATAATCGACACTCAGGGCGCAAAGCACGAGGCAGGCCAAGAACACGATGGATAGATAACATCTCAGAGTCCCTGCGAAAGCATGGACTGCAACGTCAAGCGCAACACACCTGGCACAAGATGGGAAACTAACTCTCCCACGACGCTTCACGGCAAATGTGGTTAAGATAAGATAAGATAAGATAAGACCCTTAGACAACCTTCCCTCCCGGTTTGTTGAGCGTCATCTGCCAAGATTACCTGTACTTTTTTTGGAACTACTTGGCTTGCCTGTTGTCCAGATTTGTGTACAGTTTGCTCCGCTAGGCTTTGATTGTCCCCAATCTAACTACAAGGCAGTAGTATTATATTTCATTCAAATCTACTTGAGAACAAAAGTGGACAGTTGTTTATTGGTTCAGAAACGCTAAATAAAGAGTGGCGACAAATAAGGAAATATTAATGAGAAATTGACGAGTTAGTTTGAGATGATGTTGATAATATCGGTGATGTAAATTGATTGATAAGTGATGTGATGTTATGGATATGTGATGAATTTGATATGTTGATGTATGTTGATAGATTCGGTGATGTGAAATTGATAGATAAGTGATGTGATGTTATAGGATATCGTGATGTGAAATTGATATGATAAGTGATGGATGTTGATAGATATCGGTGATGTGAAATTGATATGATAAGTGATGTGATGTTGTTTGATATGGGATGTAATTGAGAAAATGATGTGATGTTATAGTTCGGTGATGTGAAATTGATATGATAAGTGATGTATGTTATGGATATCGTATGTGAAATTGATATGATAAGTGATGATGTTGATAGATCGGTGATGTGAATTGATAGATAAGTGATGTGATGTTGATAGGGTATGTTTGTGGACCCTGGCTAAGGAGTTCGTGCACTGTAGTCGAGATCTTCCTGTGTAAGAAAGAGATCGAAGCACATGTAGTTACTCACCGAAGTGCAATGATGATGGTATTAGTAATCAATCAATCAATGATGGGATATGAGTTGTGAGTTGATGATTATGAACGAAGCTTTTGAGAGATGAGTGACGATAGTCTTTAGAAGATGGAGGACGGGAACTTTACAGGAGGTGAATGACGAGAAGATGAGACACATGAAGAATACTATATCCAGCTTACTCTGTGTGATCTACCTCTCTACATGCACGTTACAAGTTACTGTATCCAGCTTACTCTGTGTGATACATCTCTCTACATGCACGTTACAAGTTTACTGTATCCAGCTTACTCTGTGTGATCCATCTCTCTACATGCACGTTACAAGTTTACTGTATCCAGCTTACTCTGTGTGATCCACCTCTCTACATGCACAAGTTTACTGTATCCAGGTTACTCTGTGTGATTCCCCCTCTCTACATGCACAAGTTTACTGTATCCAGCTTGTGTGATCCACCTCTCTACATGCACAAGTTTACTGTATCCAGCTTACTCTGTGTGATTCCCCCTCTCTACATGCACACGTTTACTGTATCCAGCTTGTGTGATCCACCTCTCTACATGCACAAGTTTACTGTATCCAGCTTACTCTGTGTGATTCCCCCTCTCTACATGCACAAGTTTACTGTATCCAGCTTGTGTGATCCACCTCTCTACATGCACAAGTTTACTGTATCCAGCTTACTCTGTGTGATCCACCTCTCTACACGCTCGTTACAAGAACTTGTGAATTTAGCAAAGGGCGTCATGTGTTGTATAGCTGCTTGTGGGAGGTGAGCTGAATCATTGCTTTTAAAATCTCTTCCATCTCTTAAACAAATTAACAAGGGCTTAAAAAGATGGTTTCAGTTACAGATTGTTGAGGTGGTCCTGTCAAGGAGCAGAGGCTTCACACAGCGTGGCACGTAAGCCGAGCTAGATCTTCCGTGTCTTTTTAATACAGCTAATGAGCTGAAATCTCACTTGATTCTTTCTTTCGCGTTTAGCCACAGATTGTTAAGTGTGACAGTTTTAGAAGAGAAAATACCAGCAAACTTGTTTGTAAGTGAATGTGTTTGTGTGAGGGAGTGAGTCAGTGAATGTGTGTGTGTGAGAGGGAGGGAGTGAGTCAGTGAATATGTGTGTGTGTGAGGGAGGGAGGGAGTCAGTGAATGTGTGTGTGTGAGAGAGAGTGGGTGAGTCAGTGAATATGTGTGTGTGGGGAAGTGAGTGAGTGAATGTGTTTGTGTGAGGAGTGAGTGAGCCCAGTGAATTGTGTGGAGTGAGTGAATGAATGTGTTTGTGTGAGGGAGTGAGTGAGTGAGTGAATGTGTTTGTATGAGAGAGGTAGTGAGTCAGTGAATGTGTTTTGTGAGGGAGTCAGTGAATGAATGAGGAACGTTATAAGAGATGAATTAAGTCATGTATAAATGGTTATGTGTGTCGATGTCCATATATCATGTCGTGATCAAGAGAAACTTTGAACTTACAATTTATGACAAAATGTCGGCAAAGCTAGAATAAGAATGTGATTGGGGATACACGTTACAAATATAAGATTGAGGATACGCGTTACAAATATAAGATTGAGGATACTCGTTACAAATATAAGATTGAGGATACTCGTTACAAATATAAGATTGAGGATACTCGTTACAAATATAAGATTGAGGATACGCGTTACAAGTATAAGATTGAGGATACTCGTTACAAATATAAGATTGAGGATACTCGTTACAAATATAAGATTGAGGATACACGTTACAAATATAAGATTGAGGATAAGCGTTACAAATATAAGATTGAGGATACACGTTACAAATATAAGATTGAGGATACTCGTTACAAATATAAGATTGAGGATACTCGTTACAAATATAAGATTGAGGATACTCGTTACAAATATAAGATTGGGGATAACAATAAGTTAGTGAAGAGAATCGCAGTATGTAACATTGTAAGTCTGTGAGACATGTCTATTAGATAACGGATTGTGGTGTAGAGGTTAGACGCTCGCTTCTCGTTCCATAGGTGTCATGTTCACTCCGTCGTGGGACGGATAGTTTTTTTTATTTAGAGACTCCTAATCTTAATTTAGATGAAATCGAGTTCCTAGTTCTATCGGAGACGTACGATAAAATGTAGGTACCATGTTCACATTGAGCACATAAAAGAACAATTGAGAGTTCAAATTCGAGAAGAGCAGGCTGAAAGTCTCTGTCCGGGAAAAATTTATTAGAAAGATTTAAAATGAAACTTCTACAACATATTTCACCATCTTATAAATTACACTGGTGACTCACGCCGGTGCTACGGATTTCGTGTGGTGCCACTGAGACCTTCCTGTGGTGTGTAGTATTAACTAGAATCATAGATTTTATATTGTCTTAAAGGGTGTGTAGCCTTATCTAGGATTACGGGTCTTACATTGTCTTGAATGGTGTGTAGCCTTAGATAGAATCACGCAGAGACTATCAGATTTTCGTTTCGTTGCTTTCTCGTGATACGCTCACTATGCAAAGCTTTCTTAATGGATGGCGTGTGATTGGATACGACGAACAAACAATTTGATTAAATGTCGCATTGTTTAGCTAGGCCTCGCAACGTCATTGATTTTCACGATTCAAATGCGACTGAAGACCACTATTTACCCGATCTTACTTATAGCTGCGACTGGAAGACCACCACCCTTACCTTTTCTAAATATGTTATAATGATTTATGTAGCCAAATTTGAAATTTTCCCATACAAACACAGGCACATAGGAAACTGTGTCTAAAGACAAGTGTGCCTAGATTAAAGTTGTCTAAACGGGCTCTTGGATGTTGGGTAGAAGCGGATCAATCAAGCAGAGGAAAAGAGGATGTACTTTAAGATGCAGTCACATGCTGAGAAGTTTTTCAGCGTTCAGGCGTGCAAAATGTGATAGATATTGTCCCTTTCTTATCAGATGGTACAATCTGAAACATAACTGCAAGAAACCTGATTTGTGATATAAGAGATCTCAAGAAGATTGACAATAGCAATCAAGAAGTATAAACACAATGAAGAACATGTGGCAAAGCACCAGCAAAATACTAAAATTAAAAATATTGAGAACATGCATTTTCCCAGTGGCTACTTATGGTTGTGAATCATGGACTATTACACAAAATTAAGAACGAAAATCCAGTCCTTCCAAACTAAATGCTACAGAAAGATCCTACGAATACCATGGACAGAAAAAAAGGAAGAACACTGATGCCCGGAAAGAACTAAACGTTAAAGAGAATTGGCTGATAAACAACATACTATACAGTTAAATTACATACTTTGGTCACATCAAGCGTCACGATGGCCTGGAAAGAACAATACTAGAGGGCAGGGTCCCAGGACACAGAGGCAGAGGCAGACCAAGAAGAAGATGGCTACAAGATATTAAAGAAACCATGAACATGACCATCGACGAAGTGGGTGAACTGGCAAGAGACAGAGTGAATTTCAGATGTGCTGCAAAGAGAGCAACGTCCTATAAAGGATACGCACCTTGATGATGATGATCCACAATTCACAGGGACTGAAAGAGGCTTACTACTACTACTACTACTACTACAACTACTATTACTACTACTACTACTATTACTACTACTACTACAACATATGTTGTACTACTCACTACTACTAGTACACTACTGCTGCTACTATTACGACGCTACAACCACTACCACAACTGCTACTACTACACTACTTGCAACAACTGCTACTACTCCTGTTGCTACTACAACAACAGCTACTACTATTACTATCACTCCTTCTACTACAACTACTACTGTTACTGCTACTATTACGACGGCTACTAATACTACAGCTGCTACTAAAACTGCTGCTGCTACTACTACTATCACTACACCATCTATTACTACTACTACTACTACAACCAGTGGCGGCTCGTCATTAAGGGCCAGAGGACCGGGTCCCAAAAAATAATGTGTATTTATTACTTAATAAATTAAAATATAACCTAACTCAAAGTATTGATTTTCCCGAAATTTGTGCCACAAACAAAAACGATCACGAGCCGCCACTGACTACAACTATTATCACTATTACTACTACTTATAGTCACTACTACAACTATATCACTTCTTAGCTTATAGCACTGACTACAACTATTATCACTATTATTCTTAAGTCTGACTAAACTATAATAACATTATACTGACTAAACTATTATACTATTATATATTATAGTCACTGACTACAATTTATCACTATTACTACTACTTATAGTCACTGACTACAACTATTATCACTATTACTGCACTTATGTCACTGACTACAACTATTATCACTATTACTACTACTTATAGTCATGACTACAACTATTATCACTATTACTCTACTTATATCACTGCTACAACTATTATCACTATTACTACTACTTATAGTCACTGACTACAACTATTATCACTATTACTACTACTTATAGTCACTGACTACAACTATTATCACTATTACTACTACTTATAGTCACTGACTACAACTATTATCACTATTACTACTACTTATAGTCACTGACTACAACTATTATCACTATTACTACTATATGTCACTGACCAACTATTATCACTATTACTACTACTTATAGTCACTGACTACAACTATTATCACTATTACTACTACTCATAGTCAGAAAAGTAAGCACCTTCTTGTTTGAGATTTATATTTGACTTTATTTCTGGAAGTTAAAACAAAAAACATTATAAAGAAATATGATGATTTTTGTGTTTGTCTTGATCCTCAGGCTGTTTGGAACAAAGTGTTCTCGTTGTGGACTTGGATTTTGCCGAGAAGATGTTGTAATGAGACCCACAAAAGGAGCTGTGTATCACATTGACTGCTTCCACTGCATCGTTTGCAACAAACCCCTTGTTCCAGGCGACGAGTTCGCCATCCGGAAAGATGGACTCTTCTGTCGTGCTGACCATGACGTTATAGACCGATCAGTAACATCGTCTCCATGCCAGGATATAGGCAGCCCAGGGAGCGCTTACAGCGGCAATAATAACAGTGTTGCTTGCAATAACAACAACAGTATTCAGAACAGTATTAACAATAATCATAATAATAATAACAATAATAATAATACATCGAGCGGCGGTGGGAAAGACCCGGAGCAAGAAGTCAGGTAAATATGATACTGTCTTCCTTACTTGTGTGTATACATGTGTGTGTGTTGTGGGAGACGAGAGAGAGAGAGAGACGAGACAGACGAGAGAGAGGCAAGAAGTCAGGTAAATATGTCACTGTTTTCTTTACTTGTGTGTATACAGTGTGTGTGTGTGAGACAGAGAGGAGAGAGACAGAGAGAGACACAGAGAGAGAACACAGAGAGAGACAAAGAGAGACACAGAGAGACAGAAGAGAAGTCAGGTAAATATGTCACTGTTCTTTACTTGTGTGTATACATGTTGTGAGACAAGAAGAAGACAGAGAGGACACAACAGAGAGAGAGAGAGAGAGAAAGAGAGAGCAGATAAATGAGTTTACGTCTACTTAGCTTGTAGTATACAAGAAAATTAGAAAGTGTGACGACAGACGTGTAGAATCAGAGAAAGCAGCAAAAAGAGTTTACGTTTATCGTTGACATAAGTATCTTATATTAATCAATTATCCTCGTACCTTCAATCCTCAATTATCCTCTATATCCTTCATATCCTCAATTATCCTCATATCCTATATTTCTCAATTTCTTATATCCTGTATTCCTCAATTATCCATATCCTGATTTTAGAGCTGTTAGAGCTGTTTGGAGAGAGGAGACTGAACCAGAAGTATGTATCCAGACAGAAGTGAAAGGAATATTCGACAAGGATGAGCAGAACAGCATACAACGCAAGACAGTCACTCTCAGTTTACTTGATGAAGAATACCCACATGACCTCTGGATCCGGGTATACACGGATAGGTCAGCAGAAAATGCAGTGAAGAATGGAGGAGCAGGAGTGTACATAGAATACACAGACAACGCTAGAGATGCGATTAAAGTACCAACGAGGAAATTCTGTCACAACTATGATGCAGACATTCAGGCAATCAAGGTGGCAACTGAAAAACTGTTGAATACCAGACCCGATCCTCAACCTGTTGTATTTTTGACTGATGCAAAATCAGCACTCCAAGCACTTCAGTCCAGAAAATTGCCAGGTATACGGACCCTACTGTCTAAATTATCCAAGCATCATAGGGTCGTCTTGCAGTGGATACCCTCTCACTGTGGAATACCAGGAAATGAAACAGCAGACCGATAGGCCAAGGAAGGTGCTACAGGAGAGCAGCCGGATGTGTCAGTTACCTACCACCAAAAGAAAAGGATGATTAAATCAATGAGAAAGCCACAAATACCAACACAAGACGATTACAATAATATGAGCAGATTGGAACAAGTTGTTATTCTGCGCCTTAGAACAGGACACAATCGGCTCCGCAGCCACATGTATATAACATTCAAGATTGGCAATTCAGCCATGTGTACATGTGGACAGGCAAACCAGACTGCAGAACACATACTTCAAGACTGCCCCGAATATGATACACTGAGGCAAACTCACTGGCCTAACGAAACAACACTCGACAGAAAACTACACGGACCTCTGTGTGAGCTACAAAAGACAGTGAAGTTCATACAAGAGACAACATTGAATATATAGACAATATTTCAAGCGAACGAAAGGAAGGAAGGATATGGTAATTGTATTGGGTCTCTAAAATGATTCGATATAGACATGATGTTGAGATGCCAAGAAAATGAGTTGCGCGAAAAGGCAACACACCACATCCATATGTCCAACCATGATCATGCATGTTCCACCTATGATAGGGGATTGTGTTCCAGGATGTGACTCTACTGTCACCTCCTCACACACTAGAGAGGTGCAACAACACACGTCTGAGGTTGTTGTCATCAGTGGACGGCTTTTATTTTGGCCTGATAATTGCTATTACAGTTGCAAAATATAGCTCTTCAACAATTTTGGTGGACATCATTCGGCGGTCACATCTCAAGACCCCGACTTGGGTGTACACGTCTGGACATGCTGGAGTGCATCGAACGTGCTGACTTTCTTGCAAATACTCTAACTCAATCTAAGAAAAGTTTGGACAGAGTCAATGTCATCAACGCGCTCATGTATGTGATGTTGTAGATTCTCAGACACTGAAACTATTGCGAGAATTAGGAGTCAAGTCTAGATATACCATTCAGTGTGGTCTTGGTGGTAGATGGAGAGGATATTCTAATCATTTTCTCATGGGTATGTTGAGCAAGTGGACTTTGGAATAGTTGCTGCAGCGGAGGACGGAGCACGCTAATGAATGCCCAATATGCCATGAAGTCGACCGCATAACATAACATAACATGACATAACATGACATAACATGACATAACATAACATAACATGACATAACATGACATGACATAACACAATATAACATAATATGACATAACATAACATAACATAACGTAACATAACGTAACACATATAACAATAACATGACATAACAGAACACAACATAACATGACATAACATAACACAACATACCATGACATAACATAACATGACATAACACAACATAACATGACATCATGACATAACATGACGCATGACTAACATAACATAACATGACATACGCATAACATAACGTAACATACATAACACAATATAATATATATGACATGACATAACATGACAACACATAAACATAACATGACATGCACATAACATAACATACCATAACATAACATAACGGTTTGAAAAAGAAAGAACGCCCTAGAGAAACCCTGAAGCGAACTTTGCTGAAAGAGGGGAAATATATCGAGCCCAATTCCAAAGAGGAGATTGAACGTGTTGCCCGGGATAGAGCGTTATAGAGAAATTGCTTGCTATGTAATGTAAAAGAGCACGGTATAAATAAAATGGAAAAATAAATTGTTTGAAAACCATTTGTAAAAGCATTTGAAAAAACCCAAAAGAAACGGTATAACAGATGCGGAAAATATCCAACATGATTCAGTATTTATGAACAACTAATGATATCACTGACATGGAAGCAATTTCTTTATAGTTGAGATGTGTAAACTTCTACAGATGACATTATTGTATAATATATCAACAAGAAGAAAGAAGCAGGAAGTTGAAAATCGGTATCAAAAACATGTATGATTAAGGCTACTGGCCATGCTTTTGTGGTAGTATTTTTTGAAATCGCAAGACAGCATAGCGATCCACGCATGGATGTTCACCGTTGTAATCTATGGGGAAGTAAATTCCAGAGTGAGCAATATTTAACCAGAACACGCAATTATGTGATTAGAATCGATCGTTCCTGATCAATCATGATTTGTCGACAGAACCGTGACCTTTATTGGAAATCAAGGCGAGTTTATCGCTGCGTTTCAGTTCAGCAGCTTCCCTTGTTGGGCTGACTAAATAAGTTTCAGAAGGGACCAACGTCGTAACGATTTATGGATACAGGCAATTATGGAATTGATTTCCTACTAAAATAGCAATGTATGCGTTGAGAACAAGATATATTATATGGAGACAAACAAAATGCAAATAATTCTGTCACCATTAAAAGGTAGCAGACATAGAAACGAAAAATATGAAGAAAAAAAGAATGATTGGGAAACAAAATAAAACAGGAAAGAGACCAGTTGTTACAAAAGACCTGTAAATGATTGATTGACATCGATTTGCAATACTAAATAATTACATGGATTCAAATCTTTCGGTGATGTGCGATTTTATGAGATATTTAAAGAGAGTTCTCAACTTGAGCAGAGTAGCATGTGAACTCAGAGTTCATGGTATTTTTTGCCTGAAACGAATAAATATATAATAATTTTCCATATGAATCAATGACAGTCAATATTACCATTGGTTTATCTCCTTCAAATCCCAGTCAGAATGAGACTACAACTGTGCATTTAACATTCACTTTTTAAGGTGTAAATGTCAAGGAAATGATAACCTGTTTCCAAATAAGCTTCACTTTAAGAAACATCCATACTGAATAATTAGAATGATATATTAACCAATGTAAATATTGAATAATAGAACTTACACGAGGTATACAAATAAGTTACATTTATTTGAAAGTCAAATATGTCCAT